>BQNB010139667.1:0-14075 GCA_026074375.1 Tanacetum coccineum
TTTTAGCAGCTTAAAATATAGTTTTATAGTATTTCATAGTGGACTTTATTTAGAATTTGAAGCCCTTTATTTAGACCATCTATCAAGTTGTAATCACAAGTGAATAAACATATACATTTAATCATCTATGATTGCTGATCATGAATCATAGGCGAATTTCAATATTCACAACATAAATAAAAGGAAACAGAACGCAGATGATCTTGATCTTATCTTGAGGTAGTAAGATCTCGACGCAATTTTACTTTTGTTTGAATTAACTAACTAATAAACTACAGTATAAATGAATGAATTTTGTTAAAGTGGAGCACTGAAACAAGCCTAATCAACAGTACTTGTTTTATAAAAGAAAATTAAAGATTTTTAGTAAATGGACATTTACATTGATATCGTTGCAAAAACACACAATTACATTAATATTTTTACAAATTTTTTAATTACGTCAATGTCCTTACAAATTTTTTAATGTCCTTACAAAACTTAGAATATACACATACATATCCAAGAATATATTTCTATCATATTTAATATCAAAAAACATTTTTATGAATATTATTTTACATATTTGCCCCTCTCCCTTAATTAGACAAACACACAATCTATAAAGTATTGCATACTTCGAGATGTTTGATTAAAAAAGACCTTATACTTGGAAACGTTGAAATTCATACATCTATAATGATCAGTCGCGCTGATGAATCAATTAATTTTGCAATATGCAAGTAAATATTAAACGAGAGTGGAACCAAAAATCCCAAATGGTAAGTGCATTTGTCATATAATGCAAATTACAGTGTAAAATAAGAATTTGAAAGCAACTCAGTATTTTTTACAAAAGCAAACATTTCTCTTAACTACAGTTGAGAGATCCAATTAAGCGAACACATGAACACTTGACGTGTGCCAGAATTGATTATTTTCTAACTTATTGAGTTAGCGAGGGTAGAGGATAAAGAGGTAATTTAACATGTTAAATATGTTTTTTTATATATACGTTATTAGTATTAAATTCATTTAAATATGATAAAAGTATATTTTTGGATATCTATGTGTATATTTCAAGTTTTGTAAGGATATTGACGTAATTATAAAATTTGTAAGGATATTGATGTAATTGTGCGTTTTTGCAATGATATCATGTAAATGTCCCTTTAGTAAAAATCTCATATTGATGGGCTAAATCCCTTCGTGCCCAAACCCGGCTGAACTCATAGATTTTAGGTCGATCGTGTAGGCTTTTCATGCTTTCCTGGTAGCAACACACTAACATGCTTTTCACTCGAACCTCACAACGCGCAGCGTACGACGAGGGGTTGAGGTCCATAAGAGTTTATGTTGCCAACCCAAGAGAAAGCAAGTTGAATCACTAGACACTTTGATATTTTAACCCCATAGTTGCATTTTCATGTTTTTATAATTTATAACTCTTCAATAGTCAAAAATTTGTTGTATTATCAGTTTTGTTACTAGACATATAAGACATTTTGAGTATTTGAAAAGGATCTTTAGAATCAAAATAACTAAAGGAAATATTCAAATTAAAAGAGAGGATGTAATAAGTCTATTTACATAACTGAGAGGTCAAAAAGGAATAAAAAGTATTCCGGAAAAAAGATATCCCACACACCACTATTTCAGGAATAAAATATGTTTCCAAATTGTAATAATTCTTAGGAGTACTTTTTTGTTTAAAAAAAAAAGAACTCCTAAAACATAGTAAATCAATCCCAAACGCCCATCAGTCTTCATAGGGTTTAAGAACAGGGTTTTCCTGTCTGCTGAATGTTACATTAAACCCATGTTTCCATCTTCATTAATCCATCCCCCAAATTATCTGGTACGTTCATTAATCCCATCATCATATCACTTCATCACTAAATATCTTCATTCCATTGTTAATAACCCGAAAACCCATACTAATTATGAAGTAATAAATCTAAACTTTACTTTTAGTCGCCTTGTCGAACGCGTACCCGTGCCCCCTATTCGTACTCTTAATCATATATTAATTAAGCTAGCTAAAATTAAAGAGTACCAAAATGCAATGTCATTAGTAATAAGTCATGATATGTTGTGTTTGGGAGGGGATGTTAAGCCTAGGCCTAATTTGTATACGTTTAGTATTGCCATTAATTGTTTGTGTCATATGGGTAGGGTGGACTTGGGTTTTGCTGTTTATGGGAAGTTGCTGAAATTTGGTGTTAAGATGGATTGTGTGGTGATTAATACTTTGTTGAGGGGTTTATGTGACGCGGGGTGTGTTTGTGACGCGCTGAGGTTTTTTGGTGAGCTTGGGTGGAATGGGTTGGAGCCGAGTGTGGTGAGTTATGGGACGGTGATTAATGGGGTTTGTAAGAGTGGGAATGTGGAACATGGGCTTCTTTTGGTTAGGGATATGGAGGAGAGTGGCAAAGGGCGTCGGCCCCGTGTGAATGAGTATAATATGGTGATTGATGGTTTTTGTAAAGGTGGGAGGGTGAGTGAAGCGTTGGAGGTTTTTTATGAGATGGTTGGGAGAGGTGTGGAGGCGGATGTTGTGACGTTTAATAGTTTGATTCGTGGGTTTTGTTCTAAGGGGTTATGGGAAGAGGCGAAGACGTTGTTGACTGAGATGCAAGCTCGTGGTGTGTCGTTGGATGTGGTTACGTGTAGTATATTGGTTGATTTTTTGTGCAAGAAAGGTGAGGTTGAGGAAGCGCATAGGATTATTGACGAGTTAATGTTGGATAGAGGTGAGAAGCCCGATACTCATATGTACACGGCGTTACTTCATGGGTATTGTTTGCTTGGTAAAGTGGATTATGCAAGTAAGATTTTTGATATTATGATTGCACAAGGGTGTGTGCCTAGTGAGGTTAGTTACACTGCGTTAATGCAAGGATATTGTTTATGTGGCGAAGTGGATAGGGCTAGAAAGATTTTTAAGGCTATGATTAGACAAGGATGCGCACCTTGTGTCGTTAGCTATAGTATTTTGATTGATGGGTATTGCAAGAGTGAAAAGATAGACAAAGCTTTGAATTTAATCCGTGAAATGCATGAAAGGGGAATTGTTCCTAATCTCGTGACATACACCTCTCTCATCAATGGATTATGTCTGGTTGGAAGACTCGAAGAGGCGTTTATGCTTTTTGAAGAAATTCAGAATCATGGTATATCTCCGAATATTAATACATACTCTACTTTGATAAACTCTTTATGGAAAAATAAAAAAGTCAAAGAGGCGTCAATATTATTGAAAAAGATGGAAGGTCTTGGTATGGTTCGTGATATTGTTCTTTCCACCAGCATTATTGATGGTATGTGCAAAGTTGGAAACGTCACTGATGCGCGTCAACTTTTTAATGACCTCTCCAATAGGGGCTTGCAACCTAATCGTAATACATATAATGTCCTGATTGGTGGATATCTGAAAAATGGTAAACTTAGGGATGCGGGGGATTTGCTTCGACAAATGACGGTTGGAGGTCTTGAGTTGGATGGTGTTACTTATAATTTACTTATTACAAGGTTTCTTCGGTTTAATGAGACAAAAATAGCATTATCATATCTTGAAAGAATGCTTGATGCTGGTTTTTATGCAAATGGTTTCACAAAATCCATCCTATTGTACTTCATGAGCAGAACGGTGTTGGATGACGCATCTAAGAAATTGCTTAAGAGGGCCGGTCTTTAGGGGTTAGATAATGATGTGTGTGCAGAACTAGAATGGAGATGCCTAACATAGTGCAGATTAGAGGTGACTGCAGTCAATTGTGGCATGGCTTTTGGTCAAGCAACACCGCTATTTTCCTTGGATTCAAAGAATATTATTTTTTGCAGCCAAATGCGTCCAAGTATGCTCTAATTTCCCTTCATAAAACGAAGCATATTTAATTATAAATCGTTCTCTTGCTGAGCTTTTGTCTTTTACGGTCAGTTGGAATCACACTAGTGTTGATTTTGTAATGCAGCTATATTATACCTACCTAGAGTGAACTGGATACGTAGGCCTGCTATACTGGAGCTTGGCACACGGTGAGCATTTTGCTGTTTATTCTATGTTTCATCATGGTCTTGTAATTAAAACAGCTAAGATTCGGTTCATATTTGAGTATAGTTTTAGAAACTATTGGCTTAGTTGGTTTGATAGAATTGATAATTTGGTATAGTGTTGATGGTTTGAGTCTTCCCAAAGCTTGATTTGGGAATGACATATATGTAAATGTTCTTTGTGATTAATAAATTTTGCTGGGGTACCGTCCCCTTTACCCAAAAAATTAAATAAATAAACCCAATGGTAAAGAATGAGTTTCGCATATACGTGGTTTCTTCTACTATTATTGATGGGACTGGCTGGAGAGGTCTATGAGGCCAAGCCTCTTCAAGCGATTGGTGGCTATCGTATATTTGGTTCCTAGGGTCTATATGATGAGGTGACACTTTTGACGCATCTAGTTATAAGTGGTCCAATTTGGGTTAGGTTTAATCTTAAATGGGTCAGATAAGATAATTTAACTAAAAAGGAACGTGTTGAATTGGTTAAACGGGTTGAAATTTGCCTAATTTGTTTTCTTATGCATACAGCCTTGTGCATTGCTTTGCTTTGCTTTATTAAAAAAGTCTGATTACTATCTTACCATATTGATATTATAATCATAACGAAACCATTAATTACAACAGGTTAAAGAAACAAAGTGTGTGTTTGCAGGTCAATCGGGAAACAGTAAGATGGAATAGTAAATACTTTGAACCTTACAAACAGAAACAAGTTAATTGTCATGTGAATGATAGATAAGAAAAGTGGTCTGTACCCCATGTTTGACAAAAAACGCATTTACATCATTTCAAGTGGCTAAGTCAGGCATAAGAATCTGAACTTCTCACATTCTGTTTGAATGCTTGTATACTTTCTTTGCCCATCCATGTGCAGGTATTATGAGAGCTTTGAGGTATAGCATGTGTCTTAAAAGACCTGAGACCTACTTTGTAAACGTGTTAATGACTCTGAATTCAAGAAGTTTGTTCGAGTTTTATAATTATACACTGAAGAACTGATGTCAAAGCTTAGGTGCAAGATAGGTGTACTAGTTAGCTGCTGACAGTTATCTGTTAAGCTTAAAGGGCAAAGAGTAGAATTCTTCACTTCTGGAGTCCGTCTTGAAGGAACGGAACTTATCCCACCAATGCTTGCCTCTGTTTTTCTTAATGGACTTGTCTTTGTAGTGAAGCGTACTATCCAAAAAAAAGGCAACAAACGCGGCTACAAATGCTTCTGATGAGAATGGAAAGTTGACTATGTTGTTGAACTACAGATTAATAATAAATGAAGTTTAATAAGATATGTTATATGCCGATTACAGGAAACCAAATAAAGGTGTGATTTGACTTTTCAGGTCAAATGTATAGATGTGTGCAGAGCAAAATTTTTAATTTAATCTTTTTAACATCAAGCAAAGAAGTTTTTATGCTAAATGCTTTTATTTTAACATTAATACATTTGCAATTCTAACCAAAATGTAAAATGTTAAAACGAATAATAGGACTCTAAAATACAAGAGATATGTCTATTTATAAAGCATGTAGATCATTTAGAAATGGGTACCAGTTATGTTGGATACTTTTTTTTTTATCTAGAAGTGCTTAACATCCCCGGTGCAACGCGAGGGGCAAAACAACCCCGTTTGACTCAAATTCTGGAAGTTTATGGGTGAGAGGAGCTTCCTATATATTAGAGATAAACAATCAATAGCACAAAATTGTGTTGTCAAAGGATCAAGTATGGAGAACATAATCAGTTATATATAGGATTCATATGCCTCTGACAATGTTTCTACTTTTGAAGCAATCTTACGGTCTTACTCGTTTGAGAATGCATATTCAAGCTTAATGACAAAGCTTTTACAATAGGCTTAATTGCTAGAAAGTTATTACTGTAGTAAAGTTGGTGGAACGTTGCTACTATAGGAACGGTTTGTGCATACTCTGAAAAACAGTTTTTATTGAACTATAGCTAGATATCCGCGGTCACGGTAGTATTCTATAATTTCTGTATCTGAAACAAGGCTTAACAATCATCTGTCACAGTTGGTTAAAGTTAGTTGATACTTATTTTGAATACTTTAATTATGATTAAGTTAATTGTCTCAGTAAGGACTTGATAGTCAATAACTACTATCAGCAAGTAACCGCAACCCCCGTTAATAGCCAATCTTTGTCAAGCCCTCAAGCAACTAATAGTGCGTGTATCCTCATAGCCAATCACTGTCATCATCGTTCTAACCCAATCCTTTATGAAATAGTTTTCTGATTATTGCTATAATGAATTTCGACCGGTAACCAAATTATTGATCCCACCTCCCATGGAGGAGACCATGCTTGTGATATTTTCCAAATTGACATTCTTCATCATGTGGGATTTTTCCCTTTCACCATGAAACAGTGCTGATGTTGGATTTCTCAGCATTGGATCTTCAACGCTGTTCGGGTTAGCTCTCTACACTCTTTGTTTCATCTTGCTCTCGCTTTTCCTGTATTATCCATATGTATTCATATGAACCTATCACAAGCATACTTTGATAATCAGTGCGAGTAATACATAGTTTATAGTTTGTGCCCCCTTTAACGCTGACGCTATATAATCACAAGATATTTTTTAAGCAGCATCAGTTTTTCCACTATTTTTCTAGTTCATCGATTATAAATCATTGCTGTTTCACACGATTAAGATGCTGTCATCTTTCGTAAATCAACATTATGATCCCCTTCCGTATTGCTGTTCATGAAAGTTCCACACAAACCTTCAACAAACCACATATGCAAAAAAATTATGCGATTAGTGGCCAATTTAAAAGATAGCGATTGGTTTTTGATGATCACACCATCACACACACGGTTCTCTCTTGCTCTCTTTTTTGTTATACACAGATAACACTTCCACCGGTCCTCCAAAAGACACTGCGCCGGGCATTGGTGGACTCGGACGAGGCTGCCAATGGGTAATTTCAATAATTTATGCATGCAATGATTTTAAGATGGGGAAACAGAAAGTGGCAGATTACATTCATGTAAGGTGTGTAACTAATTTTAGTTTTAATCTAAATATTTAATTGGGGTTCTTTTGTTTTTTAGATTTTGATTATATTGAAATTTGGGTATTGATTGATTAAGTTGGAATTTGATGGGTTTGGGTTAAATTTTGTGGATTCTGAAATTTAAGGTTTTTGGGTTTGTAAACTGTTTTTGATTTTCTTTTAGCAGTAAATCATGATGGGAGTTTAGTATTCCGCATTGGCAATGCTTATGAGGTGATAATATTGGGAAGGGGAATTTGGTTTATGTTGTATATAAAGATCTCTATTTATACAGTACATTTGATGTAGAACTTGCCTCGAAGCACGTTGCGATATATTTGCATTTCTTTTAAAATAAGAATTTTTGTGTACCGAGAGGGAGATATTTGATGGCCAAGGTAGCGAAAGGGGAATTTAAAATTTAGATTGGGAATGGGATTATAGTAGTTAGATATGGACAATTAGTGAATGTGGTTAGTCGATCATAACAATAGTGCTTACAAGGATTGTTTATACTCTTTGAAATATCTTTCTGTATAAAATCTTTGTTCTTTTTATTTCGTGAAAACTAAAAATGCTTAGTAAATAACTGTGAGCTTTATATAATCTCAATAGCTACTATTGTCATGTTACGCATCTACACAAAAATTGGAAAGAACTGGATTGAGTAATTGATAGAGTGGTCAACCAACCTGGCCATGATGCAAGTAGACCCAGAATCGCTCAAATTTACCCATTCTAGCCCATTTTATGTTGAACGGGTAGAAAGTGCTGCAAAGAAAAAAAAGAGACCGCATATTCACGAAGTTCAATTGTTAATATGTAGTGTTTGATTGTTTTTAAGAATAACCTTTTGCAGCATGTTCCTTAGATGGAGTTCACTATACGCATAGTTTCCCACTATCTTCTATATGCGTCGAGTTTCAAAATTTGGATAAAAAAACATAAACGAAACTTGGCTAAATTTCCAGTTTTTTTAAATTATAAGAGATAAGCAGTTTTGAGACATTGAGGGTTTATGGGATGTCCTTAACATCAACTCAACTATCTAAAGAAAAAAGAATAGTTTTAAGATAAATCAAGTTAGGTATCAATGGTGAATGTGTATAGAAAATCACGAAAGATTAATAAGCTTAAGTTTTAAGAGCTTCCTGTATTTCATATTTTGTTGCATACATCAAAAGCTTAAGATTTTACTTTGTTGGTACTTCATGAACAAAGACGCGTAGCAGATCGCAAAAAGAGATATATATGTATAAGTTTGGTTCAACACCACTTACTGTAGGGGTTTGTTAAGTAGAGTTGGTGGTTTATCTAATAATAATCTTAGTCATGGTCAAAATAATGGTTCAGCTTTTTGTGAATGTGCATAGAATTGACGGTTTAGCTTTTTGTAATTGGGTAAAAGCTAATAGGTCTAATGGTGGCCGTGAAGGAAGTGCGAGTGGGTTACAGGTTCATGATGATATGACATTAAACTATCCAAGGTGCGGGATTTAACATGTTAAAGTTTTTGCTTGACATTACTTTTAAAAAGCTCATTTCCTTTTCAATTATGTTCATACACCGTAGTAGGAAAATTGATGTAATATGGGCCCCTTTATTTAGTGTGATGATAAGTGCGATGGTACCCAAAAATGGAGAACAATGAATGGTGAAAACGCCTGGGTACAAGAATTCGTCACAGAGCAAAGGTCGTTTATTGGGATTTACTGGGTTCGGTGTTTCATAGATCAGGAAGAGTAGACGATGATGTTGCTCATCGCATTAGAGCAGGTTGGGTGAAATGGAGGGCAGCCTCAGGAGTCCTATGTGATAGGAGAATTCCCTTAAAGCTTAAGGGAAAATTTTATAGGGTCGCGATTAGACCAGCTATGCTATATGGCTCAGAGTGTTGGCCGATCACGAAGGCTCAAGAAAACAGGGTGGAAGTGGCGGAATTGAGAATGTTGAGGTGGACTTGTGGCAAATCCACGGTTGACATGATACCGAATGGAGTTTTCAGAGCAGAACTTGAGGTCGATTCTATAATCGACAAGATGAGGGAAGGAAGGTTGAGATGGTTTGGACACCTCAAGAGGAGACCACAAACTGCACCAGTTAGGAGAGTTGAAGCCTTATTAGTCGACGGCTCGAGGAGAAGGGGCAGACCTAAACTTAGATGGGAAGATAGACTTAAACAGGACATGAAAGAGCTTCGCTTGTCTGAGGACATGACCTCTGATAGGAACGCTTGGAGAGATAGAATTAGGACTAGTAGGTAGGAGTTTTAGGACATTGATTAGGTCTTGCTTTATAGGTTGTAGGAGCTTAGTAGTAGCTTTGCCTTGCGCCTTTTGGGTTTTTGCGTTTCATAGCCTGTGTGCCTTGTAGTGTATAGGAGCCCTTTTTTCCCTTTTTTGCGTTGCCCTTAGGTTTTGCTCCCTTTAGTTTCTTTCTTAGGCTAGTCGCCCTTAGGGCGGGTAGGAGCCCTCTTTCCCTCCTTTTGCTTTGCCCTTGGTTTTAGCTTCCCTTAGCTTTCTCTTTGTGGTCTGTTACTTATGTATGCCTTCCTGTTTATGGTCGCTCTTGCTTATGTTTCTCCCGTGGCCTTTTATTGTTTGGTTTTTGGTGCATTGCGTTGTATGCTTGTTTGCCTTCGCCGTTCTTTCTATGTGTTTATTTTCAATGTGTTTTGTTGCCCGTTATTTATCTTGTTTTCTTGCCTTCGAATGCCTTGTTCCATTTATCTAGCTTGCACAAATATTTATATATATGTGGTGTGTGTGGGTGTTTTTGTGCGTGTGTGTGTTGTGCGTGTGGTGTGTGTGTTGTGCGTGTGGTGCGTATGTGTGTGTGAGAGTGCGAGTGTGTGTGTGTGTGTGTGGGCGTGCGTGGGGCGTGTGTGCCCGGCCCTTTCTTCTTCCTTCTCTTAGCCGGAGGTCTACCTGGAAGCAGTCTCCCTAACCGCGGGTTTCCCAAGGGTAGGGGTATGATCTGTCTACATTTCACCTCCCCCATACCCTGCCATGGCGGGATTGGGTAATGTTGTTGTTGTTGTTGTAGTTGAATTTCATCTCTACGTTTACTGATGGTAGTTGTACCCGGTCGCAAATTATATACCATTAGAGCATGTTTTCATGCATAGATGCATTAAACTTTTAAGTCTTGCACAGATATTAGGTTTAAGCTTTGCCAGCGTGAAATACCTAATTGTGTTCTACTCTACTCCAGTTGTGTTCCACTACCGAGCTTCTGTAACGATTGAGAAACGCCAAAGAGTGTGCTGAAGAAAAGGTACGTTGAGAAATGAAAATAAGCATGACGCATAAACGTGGAAAAGTGGATGGGTTGGGCGGGTTTGGCTAATGGGTCTTAGTGGGTTAGCAGGTTTCATATATTGAAAATGCACTTTGGGCGACAGCTGACCAAGTTACTTTTAACTTACGTAAAACAGTGTACCAGGCCAAAATTTGCAAACTTCATGGTATGAATCAGAAACAGTTACCTGTTTTGTGATGATTTTTTTTTTCGTCTTATAAATTGCAGAAAGTAACCATAACCGCCTTAAGTAACTATATGAGATTATAGTTCTGTTGTAAATAGATTATGTAAAAGATGTTTGACAGATGAATCATAAGTCGTTTTCAAGACAACGTTCTCTAACGGAGTTCTTCCTGACCGGGGTAACCCTTTACCCAAAAAAATACAGGGATGATGTATGCTTTGCGTGGAGTGGGTTAAGGTTACAACGGAGGATGTGAGTGGTGTGGTTCTTGCAGGTACCTTTTAGCAGGATCTTCACAAGTTTATAGCTTATCGTAAACATGATTTGAATTTTTAATTTTTTTTTCTTTGTGTTTTTGAAAGGTCATCAGGCATATGTGGGACACATAAAGATTGTCACAATGTCAAAAAAAATTCAACAGGCAGCCACAGCTGAGGGCAAAGAGGAAAGACAGAGATGTAATAACATTTCCAGTCCCGGAATGAAGAGCAAAAGGTTAATGATCACAAAACTTCCTACCACTGTCTACACGTACTAAAAGAAAATAAATTTTCCTATCTACTTTGATGTTAAACTAGGATTAGATAGCTGAGAAGTATAATAACATGTCATTTTTGTGTGTCGGTGTTGTTATGTTGGCAATAACAGTCTGAAGTGTCATTAAAGGGGTGTTTGGGTAAGCTTATTTTAGGTGTAAAGGGCATGCTAGGTAATGGGTCAAAAGACATTACATGTATGTATCAACCCAAAACACTTGGTAGAAGTTGTGTGTTGTCTTCAGCTGTGTTGTCTAACCTCAATGCAAAATTAGATGATTTTCAGCCTCACGTTTGGCCGGGTTCCGACTTAATCACTTAAATGTTTGCGACACTGATTGAAGCTCCCTTGATTGGTTCTCTCATCACTCACATAAAAAGGGCGAACAAAGCGGACTAGGTCTAATTTTTTATGCTACTCCATCACTTTGTTTATTATCTTAGCACGTTGTAATGTAGGGCTGAACACAGTGGACCAAACCGGTATATCGGCGGTCCTCAGTCTACCTTTTTTCTCATATTCGGTACTCGGTCCTATCAGGTTTTACGCAAAACCAGCCAATATGCTTTACTTGACCAGATAGTACTGAAAAACCGGACCGAGTTGCCCGACCAAACCGGAACGAACACATTTTGGTCCGGTGTTTTGCCCAACTCGGTTTTCGGTTTGGTCCGCTTTTGGACTGTGATGAACCCTACTGTATTGTTTAACTTGGTTTACCTCTATTGAATACTCATATTTAACTAGTTTTTCTTTTTTACTTCAAATAATTATTCTGTGATATAAGTGATAATGTTCAAAAGATGAACCCTTCTAGCTTTACACTTTGCATTTAAAACCAAAGAGTGTTGAACCTCTTTTATTATGATGTTTCCAATTTAATTTGGTACATAACTACTGACACTTTGGAAGTTTGGGTTGTAATATCATATTTTAATGTTATGAAAATTATGGTATGTAATATAACTTTCTTTGCAGGATCAATGTATAAAAGTTGTAATATCACTTGATTGTTCACAAACTTTTGCACCTCTCTAATAACATGCAAACTTTGGACCTGGTAAGGTTCATGATTTAACTCGGCTAAGGCATAAAGATTCAACAATAAATGAATAAATTTGCTACTGTTTCAAGATAGATATGTCATTTTCATTTTAATTATATTGCTTAAGTTAAAGTGTTAACTTTGTATTAGCTTATGTATGGACTCATGAACTCCTTCCCTGGTATGTATGGTTAGCCGTTGTATGATGTAATATGTGGAATTTTTAACGCTACTTAATAATTTTATTTATGTACTCCCTCCGTCCCTAAATAAGTGTCCACTTTTGACTTTCGAAGTCATTTTTTAGCAACTTTGACCTTAATTATTTCTTGTTGTGTTATATAATACTTGATGCAAAATGTATGAATAGATTGGGTTTTAAATATATTTTCATTGATATAATTTTCATTAAGTATTATATAACACAAACAAAATAATTTAAGGTCAAAGTTGATGGAAAAAGTCTTAAAAAGTCAACAATTGACACTTATTTAGGGACGGAGGAAGTATTAAACTTCGGACTGCAATATATTGATACCACATGGTATGTTTATTGTTACTCGCATTTCATTGTGCAAATTTATGATTTTAAATGTAACCTATACATGTTTTGGAGGGTGCTTTGCAACTTTGTTAGCGTCAATGCGTTGGTCCTGCGGCATCACATGGGTAACAAGAACCTCATGAATTACTTTTGTTGGCATACCCCGTCGCGAAGCGCAGGTCTAAAACCTCGTTACTATATATTATTAAACGGCAATACCTCCCTCGAAAAATGTGATTCCAATTTTATATTAAAAAAAATATGTACACATTTTGCGATGTAATAAAATAATAAAACTTAAATGTAAGCAATTAGTCCCTGAAATTATTGGTGCATTACAAAGTTAGTCATTAAGGACTAACTTTGCAACGGAACGATAACTGAGGGATTATTTCTGTAAATGTTTTCATCGACAATCTACGGAAATATTCTTTTGGGTTATCGGTGCGTTTCAGAGTTAGGACCTCACACTCCGTGGCAGAGCGCGGGTTGCAAACCTCGTTAATGTTTTGAAACTTGCATGAGAAGTCAACTATGATTTAACATTAATCTGAATATTTTAATAAAATCACATGTGATATTAATGTTAAATCACATATAATATATTAATATATAATAAAATCATATGTGATTTAACACCAATATCACATGTGATTTTATTAGCATATTCAAATTAGTGTTTAATCACATGTGATTTCTTCATGCAAATTTCAACAAGAAGAAAAAAAACGAAAACAAAACGTGAAAAAAAGAAAAAACAAAGTTTGTTGAAAATATGTCAAAGTGCCCGTATATAGAAAGATAATTAAATGCTAATGGCGACGGTATAATTTATTTTGTTTGAACGATTAACGGTTCATGAGATATTTAAATTATAAAAAAATAGGCAAAATATCAAAATGTCTTTAATCTCATTCATTGATTTATTTTTAGATGGATGATGGGGATGAAACATGGTATTCAAGAAAAGTATGGTATTCAAAATAACTCGCCTAAAAAAATAAAGAGCATATGTTAATAATTAAACATAGGGGTGTTGATCGGTTCGGTTATCGGGTTGTTCGGTTAAAAAAAATTGTCAACCCGAAAACCAAACCGAACCGAACTGAAAACCGAATTTGAATTCGGTTCGGTTTTCAGGTTGACAAGAATAACCCGAATTAAACCATTTATTTTTGAAAAAAAGGTAATTACATAGATATTTAGCAAAAAAAATATTTTAAGCATAAAAATTGTTTTTTATATTAGGATCAAATTTTATGGTCTTTATATATATATAAACTAGTTACGTAACCCGCCCGACGGGTGGGTTCGCTTCAGTAATTTTTTTTAGAAAAGGTTTGTGTGAGTTTCGGTTAATAATTGCGATTGTCGAGTCCAGTTCGCCATGAACGGATCAAAACGGTTTAG
>BQNB010139669.1:0-17523 GCA_026074375.1 Tanacetum coccineum
TTTTTCAATTAAACTTTTCCTTTCCATGTCTACTTTCTCTTGATCTTATCTTTATAATATATCCATCATTGTGAAAATTATATACGATTGTTATATCATTACTATCCTTCTTAAGAAGGAATTAACCGACAATATATCAAGTATATAAGGAGATGCATGTCGACTGTTTTTATTTATTAATTCAATTCCAAACCTAGCTACGTACGATTGACCTATATAAAACATAACCCGCTTATGTTATATAAGGATACCCTAAGCTTAGCCAAACACCCTCTGATCCTAAAAAAACCTCCAAATTAGTATGAGTGTCCGAAACCGAAAACCCTCACCCTTAACAACCATGGATGTAGCATATCGATTCCCCTACATAAGTACCGGAATGAGATCAGAAATATTGATTTTAAAGTAGAAGGTTACTTTCGTATTAACATTGAAACCGACGGATGGTTATAATCGTTTGGAACGGTTCGTTTATCTTCTTGAATCCGCGGCTGGTTATACTCGTTTGGAAAGGAATATTTACTTGTAGCAGCTTTGCAAACATCTTTCCAAATTTTGGGGAGTATGGACATATATATGTAGTCGTTCTCCATTTTAATGTCCATTTGTAGCAGAAATCAAAACCAAAAACTCTAACCCTTAACCACACCTATTGTCCAATAACCATAGATGTAGCATATCTATTCCCCCTACATAAGTACCAAAACAAGATCAGAAATATTTATTTTAGAGTAGAAGGTTACTTTCGTATTAACATTGAAACCAACAAAAATGTTAAGACTAAGCATTTTACGATCGGCGATGATTATGGTAAGTCCCTAAATGACCTCTTAACGACTATACAAGGTAATAATCGTAGGTTTGGATGGATTAGGTTTTTTGTTCACATGTTAGAAGTAGGTAAACCTTTTTCATTTCTTGTGCGAGGGTTTAATGCATATATTAATGGTATACACGACGGTAGGAGCATGTATGAAATAGGCAGACCTTATGACAGAAATAAATTCTTGGTAACGTAGAATTTCACAGGATACGATGTGATGTATAGGGATTTGCTGGTCAGCCTAGAGAAGATAATTTAGTTTGGGTTCAGATAGGTTATAACAGTTTCTTTCACTCTGCATATACGATTACTACCAATAAAGGTAAGCCATGCTCTTGGATGAAAACTATTGCAACATTTGCGATAATGTATCCTGAGGCGTTAAGGTTTGTGTGGATGAATGAGGACCTGTCTTTTATAATGAAGATGGAAATGGACATTTAAATGAAGGGAGACTACATATATAAGTCCATACTCCCCAAAATTTGGAAAGATGTTTGCAAAGCTGCTAAAAGTAAATATCCCTTTCTAAGGGAGTATAACTAGCCACGGATTCAAGAAGATAAATGAATCGTTCCAGGTTGCGAGGCTTTGAAATGGAACCGGGCTTACGCCATAGATGCACTCGGGCATCACACCATGGTATTATACTAGTTTATATACATCTAAATTTCAATTTGTTCTATTTTCATTTATATATAACCCTAAACCGCCCCTTTAATATTTATGGATTGTCAATAAGCAACCTGAAACAACCCTTTTACTATGTATTCCCCTTTATATTGCTTGCATTCTGTGCAGAACTGTTATCCTGTCGAATACGATTGGGTTGGATATAAAGAGTAAAGGTCAAGGTGGAATCTAAGGCGTGCGTTGACATGGAGGTGGCGGTTAAGGTAAAGATCAGGGTAGAAGTAGCTATGTGCCTACAGGTGGACAATGAGGAAATTATGGCTTTCTTGGACGTTCATGTGGTGGTTCCCATCACCGACAAGGTGGTAGCCACGCTCATGACATGGGTTATCGTGTTGCGGCTGTAGCTAGTTTTTATTTACACTTCAGTAAGGTAAGATAAGTATTTTAATTTAAGTTATAAAATTATAATTTTTGAAATACTCGGATAAGCAGCTCTTGGCTCTTGAAATGGCTTATGTTGCACCAAGTTAAGCACATGAGCAATCTCCAACACCCTCATGGATATAGCCAAGCAGCTCAGATGTTTAGACTAATACATATGAAAGCGGATAAGCCGCATAGTTTTTAACTTAATTAGGAATATAGGATTTGTTCTTGAGTTTTAATAAAGCAAAACATAGAAATAGTTAAGAGGGTGTGTTTATTTTGTGGTTTAGGTTGCTTATCACAGTTTCTCGTCCTTTATTGCAGCTCAATAAGTTTCTTGTAGGTTTGTTGCGTTGTGATACAACATACAGGCAGTTTTGATGATGTTTGGGATTGCTCGTAAATTTTTTTTACAACATAACTGCTCATTTAAAGCAACTTGTTTTATAAATAAGTAGATAAGTAGATCCAAGTAGCAATCCTAAACACCTCCTAAATGCTTATTATGTTGTTTGTAGCTCCTGTAACCTATCTCCCTGATTGATGAATTTGGTTATGATTCACATGCCAATGCTGCTTCTAGTATGATTTTTCTCATTTTTGTAAATGTACCTTCTTGGAACTTCAACGGAACCGCTATGTGATTTTCAAAATTGAACACAAAAAAATCTAAGTGTTACCAGAAGTTGCCTATGTATTATCTAACTCCTATGGAAAGTTTCATAGAAGTAGTCAACATAAAATTTGGTCAGCATCATAGAGGAAAAAAGCCAGACAAAAGTTTCTCAGACGTTGAAGGCAACAAGAGATTCTGTCTCGCATACTTCCTCATGTCACAAATCAATTTGAAACAAGCTTGACTCAGGTATACATCCTATACAGTCTCTATATATCTGCAAATATTTTAACTGCAATAAAGATTGATTTTCTGAAGTGTTGGATTTTTAGGGATTCTCGTATAATGAGTTTGGAACACGTGAAAGAAAATGGGACATTCTATAATGAGAATGAGTATAGAGATGAATTAGCATTCATGTATAGTGAGAAAAGTTATAGTGGATTTGAGGAGTTTCGGTATGGTTCAGACAATTCTGTATCTCTACAATATCCAGGTTTGTCTCTTTTGCGTTGCTCGTAATCATGTATATGACATATGTCATGTGATCTTTATGTGGATTATTAAGCTATTTAGTTTCTCATACCTTAGCTAGTTTTATTATTTCAATTATGACAGCTCTAGATATAGCTCAAGATCAAACAAAGTTGGTCTTTTTGTTCAATTTTCAATAGTTTCTGTTGTCTAGTTCCAACACCACTCACCTAATTATTCCATCTCTTAACATACCACCTAGTTCTAGCTTTTTGTAGAAGCATACTAATAATATATATATTCTCTTTTTCCTCCCATAATTTTCTCGCCTCGAACTAATTGTTTCTCTCTATTATTCAATGTTTTTTCTTCTTCAATTTCCCATTTCATAGCTTTGTCTTTATATCGATCACTCATTTCCTTATGGTCGTAAATCTCTCTTTACTCCACATCACACTACCTCTACATTTTTTAATCTATCACAAAACAAGTAATCTGGCAGAACACCCCACACCTCCTTTTTTAATCTATGACGTCTTGGAAATCCGCTTCATGAATCCAAATGTTGAAAACATTTTGGCCTGAAACCCACAATCGAGCAATGATCCAAAAACTTTTGATCCAAATCGATTAGAGATTACCCCATAACTTACAAAACTCATCATTCATCAAAAAGCGGTCCAACTTACTAAATTTCAGTCCATCATCACTCACCCTCGCCATCTTTCTTTTTGTGTTTCATGTTGTCATACTCAACATGATTATATTTGTGTGGACCTCCTGGATTTACCTGATTAACTTTTTTTTAATTTAATGTATGTATTTTTATCCTCCCGCACACCATATGCAACCCCAAAATTGTCCCAAAAAGGCACACCCAATAAGTTTAAACTAGTTATTCTACACACTGTCCTGTGAAAGTTATTTCCTTTTTTTAATTTATGCATCCATCTCCACAATCCATTTATGGACATTGTTTGTGGTTTCTTCATTTTCGAACACCACCATACCTAGACCACCAAGGAGTGGAAGTTTTGCGAGAAAGCACATTATGGGGCTAATATGTGGACCACTCGACTGCTGGCTATTTAGAAGGTGACACACATGATGTATGACCCTTTTTAACTCATGCCTATATAGATACTCAAAAGTTAGAAGAACCCATGTAAAAAACATACATATAACTTGAAAGTTTGAAAATAACTTGAGTCGATCCTATATATATATATATACATCATCTTAATCTGATGTAGCAACTTCTCACCAGAGCGGCCACGGTCAGAAGGCACATCAGATGACAACAAATTCAAAGTAGCAAGATCAATTCCCGTGTAAAATTGTTTGCCTCTGCTAGACAAGATGATCACCGAGACTTCAAGGTTTTAGTCTAGTGAGGATAAGGCATGTGGGAACTCGCTAAAGAAGGTGAGTGACAGCGCGTTGTAGCGCGTGGGTCTGTTTGTGACATCCATGATTTAATCAAGTTAGTGATACCTTTAGAAATAACTAAGGGTTCATTTTGTGTGATTTCTTGTGTGCTATGTGTTATATATGTGTGCTAAGTGGTTTAAATAGGTGCATGATATCATTTTAAGGTGTATGATCATCTCATTTTGAATGTGTTTTTTGTTTGGTGATGAGAATTCCATTTGTTCACGTATAGTGATAATGGAAAGGAATGGCGTATTGCATGAAATGTTATGTCAATAGTTAGATGATTTTAGGTTAAGCATTTATGGAAAATGTATCATGTTGGAAATAAGTGAAGTGGGTGAAAGTTGGATATTTAGAGTAGACTTTTTAAAGTTAGAAAGTGAAATGTGAAATGAAAAGTTATTTTTAGAAAGTTTAGTACGTAGCGTTTATGTAAAAAAGTTTACCCAAATTAGCTTAGGTTTTTATGAAAACTTAAGGTAATGAAGAAAATTAGTTAATTAATAATTAAATAAAAAAAATTAAAAAATAGTAAAAAAATAATTGGGGGGGGGGGGGGGGCGATTGTCTAAGGGGTTTAGGGTGGGTTAGGAGACCTAAACTATGCCAAACTTTAATACTTAAGGGATAAGGATACTTGGGGTATATATATTAACAAACCTAGCTCATATTTCTTTTCCCCGTACCCTTGTGCCTGAGATTTCACCCCCAAGAAACCCTAGGAGTGCCGAATTTGGTGTTTGATCCAAGAACATTCAAGAATTGTTGTTTAGGTGCTAGCATTTAAGGTAAGTATGTTCATCTTAGCTAGTTTATGATATTCATGTAATATGATTTTTGATGGATCTAGGGTTTACATAAAATACAAATTATATATAGGGTTAGTATAGGGTTATAATCATGCATGTTACATGTTAGGGTTTGCGTTAGAACATGATTTAGAGTTGAACATATTTTAAGGCTGTATTCAACTGTCTGGATGTTAGAAACATGTTTTGATATGATTCAAAAGACTAAATTGTAATATAAAGTGTCAATTTTTGAAAAAGTCTAGCCTCGAATGATTTTGAGTTCTAGAAGTTGATTAAATGTTTGTTATAAGAAAAGTTATCAAAATAGTGAATACAGGTCAGAATTAGGTCATGTTTAGAAGGGTAAACTATAACTTAAAAGTAGAATTAGAAATATCCAATCTTTAGTTATTAGTTTCAATATGTATATAAAGAAACACTAGAAGGATAGCCTCTGATTGTGTGTCTAAGTATCGTAATTAGGGCCATACATTTTAGTGTGCAATTAGATCCGAATTAGGACAGTTTTGAGGTTGGATTTTATTTGGAATAGTTGCACATGTAATGAGAAGTTGGGAATCAAAAGGTAGTTAGTAAACTCATAAATGAACTTAGTTGATTTTTGGTATAATTTATGAAGGCCAGCAAGTAAGGTTTTTAAGTTACTAAAAGATACATTAACATTCTAAACTTTTGAATAAATTGTAGTTAACTAGTGTAATGTGTTAATGAGGCGATAAAGATTGGGCATGGTGCCAGGGTGACCCATGATGGTTAATCAAACCCTTATACATCCATTATATGTATGTTACATGGACAAGATCTTTTAGCTTAGACGCGTGTAACCGTGTTTATTTATTTGTATAGTTGCATGATAGGAATTAGAAGCTGCGTTGTGAGCATTTAGGTGAGTTACATAGTCCCACCTTTTATTGCGTTTTAAACTTGGGAGGGTAATGATGCAAGTGTTGAAATGAGTTTTAAATTTATGTGATTATGTGTCAGTATAAATGCATGGACTAATATGTGACTGATATGCGTTATGTGCTACATGTTAAGTGATGTGATATGGATGTGTGGCTAAGTCAGGAGGGTTACTTGCGGGTATCCATTGCATGTTTAATGGAAGATATTGTAGACTAAGTCAGGAGGGTTACTTGCGGGTATCCATGGCTTGTTTAGTGGAAGATAATGTGGCCTAGTTAGGAGGGTTACTTATGGGTATCCATGGCCTAGGCTAGGGGGAAACCACAAGCACTTTGGTATGATCTGAGAGCGATTGAGGTCATCTTCTTGTTGTCTGAGTGATTTATTGGATTGAATTGCATGTTAGCTTGTATGTTAGTTAGCATAATTTCCATGCAAGTGTATTGTTTTATAATTACAGAAATTAGATAAATTGTTTTTGAAATTGGTTAGATATGAGTGTCTTTTAAGTACAATTTAAACCCTTTTTGATGATTATGAAGCATAGCAACTGACGAAATTTAGTTTGCCAGGTTGCGATCCCATAGGCCAATCATTGGGCTAATGGGGCTCGTGTAAGGTTTAGGACGGCTATGACTTCAATGAGGAGAAGGGCAAAATCATTTAATGAAGGGTTTGAGATTTGTAGCAAGGGGAGCGTACTCCTAAGGGTCTGGATTGCTTCAATTTTGGCCTATATAAGGATTCCTTTTCACTTAACAGGATCGGGGAGTAGTTGTTTGAGTAGTTGCTTGTCGTTTATTTTTTAGCTAATTTTTCATGTTTTTTCAGTTTTTTAGTTAATGTAATTTTCCCTTTTCAGGTTTTGTTCTCATTTCCTTCCTATTAATAAAACGGCCCGCGTTTTCATTATGTCAATTGTCAATTCTATTTTTTCACCTTTTTGCACTTATTATTTGTTTAAGCTCTTTATTTATTGTTCTTTAAAGCTAAAATTGTCATAAGCTAACATAAAGCTCTCTCAAAATACTTGAAAACTCCATGAAATTGGAAGGCTTGACTTTGAGTTTTTCAAGTGGTAATAGTGCTGAGGGTCAAGCCTTAGGATTAGACTAGGTATTGGAATTAAGCTTAAGCTATAAGCTTAAGCTAGTTGTTTAAGCTCTATTAAGAGCAATTACCTCTGTTTAGCTGAGGTGTGAGGTACACTTCTCTTTAAATTTTTAGTTTTAACTTATTTTTCATATTTTAGCTTATTTTTGCATATTAGCTTAAAAGTTGCTTATTAATTGCTTATTTCTATTTAATCCTGTTAGTTGTGCTCTCTATAGTTTATAGATGCTTATTATGTTTGATTATTAGTTTTAATTCTTAGTTTCTTATAATCTGTCATAAAAAAAGTAAAACAAAATCAAATAAATTTTAGTATAGCTCACGTTCAGAACTTATTGTTCTGGTTTTTGTCATGCTTTTATTTTTGCTTAATTAGTAAGTTTGTTTAATGCTATTTGATATCTGGTAATTGAGTTTTATTCATTAATTTTCATTTTGATAAGCTAAATATGGAATATTGATGGAGTTGTAAGGAGGGTGTTTGGGTTCAAGCTAGCACTTACCATTTGGTTTCTTAAACTTGTTCTTAATTTCATTATAAGGTTTATTAAATTGGGGTTTTGTGAGCTTAGTAAGGCTTAATCTAAGTTTTAAATAGTTTTGCTAGTAGTTAAGTTTGAAGCTGCTAGTATTAGTTTAGCCTCATAAGTGTTTTAAGATCTAGTCAATTTTAGCTTATTAGTATTGCTCTCTTTGCTTTTAGTTTAGTATTTTTAAAGTATAAAAATCAGTTTCTTAGGTCTGCACTCATCGTTTTAAGCATTTAGCATTTATATGCCAATGAACAGATAAGGAAATAGATCAAAAAGAAGACTATTCTAGCTTAATTTTCCGAGGGGTTTTATAAGTAGTTTTTTAGGTTTTAATATTCAAAGACACAAGTAGATTTTAGGTCCCTTTCAAAATTTGTTTCTGCATATTTTGCTTTTTAAAAATCATCCTTGATCATGTTTTTTAAGCTCAAAATTAGCTATTTGCCTTTTGTAAATACCAAAAACCATATCTGATCCTATGTGTTAATTATATAGCAGTTTTCATTTAGAATTATCCATTGTTCATTTAAATTTCAAATGTTTTTCATTTAGTTATTTTAGTAGATTTTAGGTACTCTTTAGTAGTAATAAGCACCAATAGTCCATATGTTTCCGTTTGGCGTATTGAATAAATATTATGCTCAAAGTTGCCCTATGGATCTGTGTTTGGGTGAAAGTTTTTGTCAAAGTGCTTATTTGAGATTTCTGAATATAGCTTAAGTTTTTGTATAGTTGTTGTTATATTCTAGATGATTAGGTTAATGTTTATGGTGTTCATAGGCTTATTTAGTAGGTTTTAGCTATTTAGTCTTTTCATTTAAAAAAACCAAAAACTTGTTTCAAAATAATCAGGTAGCTTCTCATTTAATTTTTCAGTGTTTATTTTAATTTCAAATACGTCTTTTTGTGGTAGTTTTAAGTAGCTTTTTAGCCGAACTTTAAGGTAGAATAAACTGATTTGCCATAAGGTTCCATTAGAGTACTTAAAATTAAGCTCTAAGTTGCCTGTTCAGGCTTGTTTGGTTTGCAGAATTGTCCATGTTGTTTTTTCAGCTTATTGCCCTTTCTTTTTGCTTATTTCTAGTATAGACTAGCTTATTAGTATAATTTTAGGTCACTGTTGCTTTTTTGGTATAGCCTTTTACTTTGTATAGTTCTAGCTTTATTTGGTTTTGATAAAAAGTAAAAAAAAAATCACAAACATGCAAAGTGAGTTCTATCTGTTTAAATAAGCTCTTTTCATCTTATTTAAGAGTTTTCAAAAAAAAAGTTGTTTTTACAAAAAAGTTTCCTTATAAGCTGATTTACAAGTTTGCTTTTGAAAGTTTTTGCAAAAAAATAAAAAAGGGGAAATTGGGAAGTCAAGGGTGAGCAAGGCTCGAACCCTTGTCTCAACCAATCCTCTACCCTTTATAACGTTCTAAAGTACCACCACACTCCAAAACCATCTCTGGCCCTTGGGCTTTTCTGTCTACCTTTCTTTCTTATATTCTTTTTAACTCCTCTTTGTGCTCATATAGGAAAGGGAAAAAATAAGCACTTGCGTGCTTAAATGCTTTTTTACAGCTTATTGAATTACGATTTTTAGGTTTTTATATTTTTCCTGCATTCTTTAGCACTTAAGCAATTTTTAGTATTTTTCTTAAATTTTTATTTCAAAGTTTTACATTTTTCGTGAATTAATTTTGTTATAAACTTTAAAAAATCATAAAAAAGATAGAAAAATAATCAAAAAATAATTTTCTTTTTTTATAAAATTTTCTTTTATCATATTCTAGGCTTAGGTTGCAATTTACTTCCGTATGGTTAATATTTCGAAAGTTCAATTTTTAAAGAACGGGATTCGATCCCCATTCTCGTTTTCTTTGTTTTTAACTCAAATTACTCCTGGTTTAGAATTTCCTTAGCATTTTACTTTTAAATAGTCATTTAGGATAAGAAAAAGTTTAGAAAAGCATTTAGGGCTTAATTTTAGTGTTCTTGTTTATTTGTCGTGTTTACTTTATTTCCCGTTATCGTTTTTTCGTAGTTAGATTTAATTGTGCCTTTGTTTGCTCACCTATTTGAGGATTATAAGAAATAAAAATCTTTACTTCGAAACCAATTCAGTAATTAGTCCAAATAACAAATGAGTATCAATTATAAGCCTTTGGGGGGGAAGGGAAAACGATCCTGGTAATCACTTACGGTTAAACGTGCGTAAGTATTTTTGGTTAAGGATTTTTCCTACTACCTTTGTCCTCAAGGGTAGTTTTGGAATTTTTTTTACTTTATATTATTATACGTATTAAAACTATACACCAAGTTTTTGGCGCCGCTGCCGAGGATTTGTGATTAAGATTCCTTCGTTTGCATTTGTCGATCGTGATTTGGAGAACCTTTCATCTTCGAAAGTTACGCTTTTGAGAAAATCAAAAATACAAAAAAAAAATTAAAAAATAAGGTAAAAAATATTTTTCTTTTCTTTTTAGTATAAGTAGAAGATTAATAAATAATACAAAAATACAAAAATTTTGATCTTTGGATTTTTTTCGATTTCTTCTTGTGATTTCTGTGATATCAAGGAATATAAAAATTTTACAAAGGTGGTAAAAGAACAACCACCAAAATAAATACTTTCAACTGAAGTATTATCCATCAATAAGTTCCCGAACCAAAGATTCAAAAAAAATAAAAATTTACCGTTTGTGTCACTTACGAAAAAGGCGCACCTCTTTTGAAAAATTTATTTTACTTAAGAGAGTTACATTAAGTTTGTTGATTATTCGGTAAACAAAAATATTTCCTTTTCTCATTTATCATTTCATTTGTTTGTTTAGTGCATGCGCACTAGAAATTCCAATTTTCCAAATAATTCAAACGTAACCATTCTGAGACGTCGAAATTTGAGGACGTGCTTCCAATACGTTTGGAACCCGTGTTCGTAATTTCGTTTTTAACGTTGAACATTTGGGGGTAAGTACATGGAAGGCTACTAGTGACACACGGGTAAGGGTTTGGGAGAGCTATCTCTTTTACCTGAATTTATGCGGATCATTTTGAGATTTAAATCGAATTTGTTACAATAGTTCTAAGCTAACACCGCTTCAAGGTTATGAGAGGGATTATCCCAATGCTCTTTTCAATAGTTTTCAAAAAGGATTACCTCTAACTTTACGATTTAAGAGATGTGCCGAACGATGTTATTATAGCTTATGATGTTTCCATATTCGCTTGAGGGAGGAACGCAGATTTGTGGTACGAGAATGAACCTCCTCTAATTCGTCTTGACTGGGCAGGATCTCGTAAACCTAATTTTGTGAAATCTATCTTTCCCTCCTTCTGAAAAAACCACTAACTTTAAAGAATGATACTCTTCTCGTTTTAACACAAAATATTCAAGGTAAACTTTTAGGGTGAAGCATCGGGAACGATTTTAAGGAAATTGCTTAGAGTCTTGTCCTCACCGTGGATTTTCGGTGTTAACTCAGGTTGATACATTTCTATAACGGTTTTAAACGAGCAATGATCAAGACTCCTTAAAATGCCGCGTCACGGGTGGGAAATCTTTTGAGTATATGACGATAGAGTGGCTCTTGAAAATATTTGAAAACAAATCATAGTTACGTTATTCTCGTAATAAGATCAATTGTTTTAGGTGAATTCGCGTTCTAGGGGGGAAAATGTTTAGTTTATCAGATAAGAGAATTGAAAAGCTTGCGGATCAACTTTCGACCTTAGTTGGGATTGTTTATAAAAAAGTTGTCACTCCCGCTCCGGTTTTGAGAAAATTTGTGTTACTTGTAGTGGCCTTGATAGGTTTGTAAATTACCCACTATCCGTTAAACACGCCAAAAAATGACCCTTATTTAAACCCCCCCCCCATAAACATACTAAAAATGGCAAAGATATGCTTGTTTTTGTGTTTTGTGTATGCAGGTACGGATAAAACAAAAATCACAAGAAAACCGTCAAAAACTGGCAAACATGAACACGAGGAACGGAAGAGCACAAAAGAAGCCGGGAAATCAATCCAAAAAGTCAAAGCTCTCAGTCAAACCACAAAAGGACAAAGATCCAAAGTTACAAATCTAGTCCCTCAAGTTTCCAAAGTTACACAAATGGTCCTTGAAATCTAAATGGGCCCATTATCCATAAAAACCTCACCCGGATCCAAAGCCCAAAACAAAAGCCCAATATCCAACCCATAACTCTTTTATATAAGTCCAGGGGCCAATTCTGCCATGATTGAAAGTTATTTAATACTACGACTTTCACCTAACAAAGTCCAAGGGCCATTCTTGCCAATACCCCAAAGTATACCTGTTTTTTTTTACCAATTCAGTTAAAACGAAAAAAGGGCGCCAAGAACCTCATTACTGTTCACCCGTCTCCTACAATTAACCCAAGGTCAAAAATAAGAGGGCAAATGAGAATTAAGGGACAAGATGGGCAATTCAATAGCTCAAATACATGCTGGCAGAGTTATACATCATCAAACTCACCTCATTGGTCTATCACATCAAAGAATGACACGCTGGCAAGAATAGAAGCACAAAGAATGATGGGTTTTGTACTTAAGGCACAAACAGAAGTAGCACAAATGTCTCAATCACAGATTGCCATGCTAGCAATCCGTGTGAGATCATTTGGTGATCTAACGGATGAAAATCATTATCCAATCATTGGAAGGATCCAAGGGATGATATGAGAGGAGCGTATGGAAGAACTCAGGGTCTAGAAGGTTCAGCTGTGGCTATAAATAGCACACACTATTACACACATTAATCACCTAGTTTTTACCTTAGTCTAGCTTTTATTTTTTCTTAAAATGTAATTTTAGCTTTTTAGTTTTAATAGTGTAATCTTCAAACTTATTGTAATTTCGTTTTCTAAGCATTGTAATCTAATTTTTAGTCATTAATAGAAGTTTCATTTAGATTTCATAAACACCTGTTTTATCCATAAGCTATTATTTTCTTTTCTAATGTTTAGCTTTAGTCTCATTTAAGCCACTTAAGCTAATTTAAGATTCCTTTACTAGTCTCTAAGCTAGTGATTGAGCTCAATTAGTCTATTAATCTACTCAAATAATTAAAATCAGCTAATTATCTTGTTATTGGACTTATTAAGCTTATGGAAGGGGAGCTAGATTTGGAAGGGCTCCCAAGGACTTAACTAGCTTATCTAGGATAAGCCAGAGCTGTAGATAAGCTCTAAGAGTTTAAAAGCTTCTGTTTAGCTGAAGCATTTTGTAAGTTCTCCTTTTATTCCCTAGTCATTTAAATTCTAGCTTAATTTGTGCTTATCTGCTTATTAGCTTTGCTTTGTTTGCTTATTAGTTACTTATTTGAGCTTATTTGTAATTCATTTTGCTTATTAATCATGTTTTACTATCTGTTTTTAGCTAGTATAGTTTAGAGCTTAGTTTTTCATAGTTTGCCTTTAAAAATCATAAAAACCAAAAAAAAATTAGTAAACAATAGTGTAGACCTTTGATTTTAGCTTTAGTAATTGTTGATTTATAACTGTTAGGGTAGTTTTAAGCTAGTGAATATCTGGTAGTAAAGTTCTAATAAGTAGGACTTTATTTCATAAGCTTTTTGAAAACTGTCATTAGTTAAAGGAGTGTTTGGATTAGCTTGTTGAACTCAAAATAGTCATTTTTTTTGGTAAATTCTCTTTTGAATGTTTGTAAATAATGTTGGAAATAAGTTTTGAGCAAAATTTAGGGGTATTAGTTTAAGTTTATAATCATTTTAAGGCTTATAGTTCTTACCTGTGCGCCAAGGGATCCTTGTTCTTTTTCTTTGCTAGTCAAAATTAGCTCCAAGTTCTTTAAGGATTGTTTTGAGCTTGCACTGTCTTCTAAAACTCTTATTGAGTATTCCTATTGCAAAGGGAAATTACCTTAGTTGCCTGCATTTTTGTTAAGTGATTTTGCAAATCGCATCAGCAGTAGTAACATCAGTTACTACTGCTGAATTTTCTAGCTTCATTTAGGACAGTAAATGTAGAATTTAGGGTCTCAAATTCAATAAGCTAATAGATTAGATATAGTTTAAGTAAGATAAAAGCTTGTCTTTTCATTTTTGGCTTAAATTCTTAGGTTAATTTAGCTTTTAATTTCAAAAAAATCTCAAAAAGACCAAAAACAGTAGTATTTAGTAAGTAGCTTCTAAATTTAGATCTCTAGCTTATAGGATTAGGTTTTATCATTTAGTTTCATAGCTTAATAGTTGTTTATCTAGTTTTCAAAAGCTTAGGGTCTGAATTAGCTTATTGAGTTTTATGGCTTATTTAGTTTTTTAGCTTTTAGACTAAATCTCTGAGTTTGCTACTTTGATCTTGAAATTTAGTTGGCATTAAGAGTTAATTATAAAGCTAGCTTGTTGGTTTTAGCTTATACATATCATAAGCTATCCAGAATAGTTTTTGTTTTCAAAATTGAGCTTAAAATGAATCTTGTGCAAGCTTGTAAATGAAAATTAGCCTTTGACCTCAAAGGCTCACTTTCTAAGGACAACTTATTCATAAGCTGTTTCAGAGCTTATTTGTCATTTTCAGACAAAAAGTGTAGTTTTAAAGTTGTTTAAAAACAGGTTTTTAATAAGTTCCTGCTTTTAGTTTTAGTTAAAAGTGAAAAAAATAGTAAAAAAAAGTGTTGCCAGACTCGAACCCACGACCTCTCCGACACAATACACACGTCTTACCAATATGCTACAATAGCCCATCCATCCTCTTCTCTCCACATTTAATACTAGTACACATTTTCAAATTCCTTTTTAATTATAAGCCGTAGCTTAACATTGCTTATTTAGGGCTTATTTGTTAAGCTGTGAACCTTTTCTTATTTTTCCTTTGATCTTTATAGCTTCTTAGAATTTCCCTGAATTTTTGGTAATTTTCCATAAAGTAGATTATTTTTAATCATTTTGCTTGGTTTTAAATTCGAAAATTTACATATATAAAAATTAGAAAAAAAAGTTTTATTAACATATACAAAAATATAGTTTGTAGCATTAGATTAAATTATTTTTGGGTTTAACATTCATGAAAAATTCATTTTCAGACTTTTAGATTTTAAATTATTTTTTCATTTTTGAGCTTTCATTTTTAATTTTAAAAATAGTTAAAAATAGTTTTCTTAGTTTTTATATCATTTTATACTTTTCTAAGTTTAAAAATCATTTTTCTTAATTTTTAGGACTTTATTTGCTATTTTCTAGGATTTAATTAGATTAAATTAGTTTTAAATTCATAATAAAAGAAAAAATAAAAGAAAAAATATTTTTCTTTTTCTTAAACTTTTATTTTGTCTTAATTTAGGTTTAGAAATTTATTTTGCATTTTTAGAATTTAATTTTGCTTTACTTGCTTATTTGTCACGTTTTAGTTGTTCCCATTAATTATCTTAGTTCATTAATTGCTTTTTTTAATTGCTTATTTTAATTGTGTTTTTAATTGGTAGTTATAGATAAATAAGAAAAATATTATTTTTATCTCATTCAAATCATAATCCAAAATTAAGGATCGCGTGGGTTTTCAAATTTAACAAGTCGTTGGGGAGGAGGGAAACGACCCGGGGGAAAGCTTACTTCCCTCGGTAAAGTTACATATTATATTATATATATTATATTTTATGAGTTTCCTTTTCACCTTTAGTCCTCAGGGTGTAAAAATTGGTAAATGGTTAAATTTCCATAGTATATATTATATATATTTATATATATAGTTATATATTATATATATATTATATATTTATAATATACTTATATATATATATATATATTTTAAATCGTATCAAATTTTTGGCGGCGTTGTCTGGGAATTGGGTTTAAGATTACTTCGTTTACGTTTGTGATTTTGATTTGAAAAGATCCTTTCGTTTACGATAAGTTATATTTTTTGTTATAATATTAAAAAACCCAAAATATTATTTAAAATATAAAAAGTATAAAAAAAAAATTATTTTCTGTTTAGTATAGTTATCTTATAGAAATAATAATAAATCAAATAAAATCTAAAATTTAAATAATTGTCCTTAATAAAGTAATAAAATATACAATGTTGGTATTAATAAGTTACATCCAACATTTATTATTCTCCCAAACTCGAGGTATTTTTCATAAATATGTTTCGGTTTGTAACTTGCTTAGTTCCCTATTCAAAACATATATTCACAAATACTGGTGCTTTTGTGTCACTGACGATAATACGGGCTCACCTTATGAAGAAAAATTTTTTAGGTGTACCGTTTGTAAAGTAAGTGTGATGTATTTTGGTTATTTAAGTTGTCGTTCGTGGTTCCGTGTATAAATTTGATTGTTATTATTTTTTAGCCAATATAACCATTATTATGTAGTGTATTGTTTTTTTGGTTGACTTTTTATTTTCTTTTTGTGCATGCGCACTCGTTCTCATAGCTCGTTATCAATTATCGTCGACTCAACTAATATCACAGGGTTATTGTTGAGGAAATCCCGAGATTCAATGGGCGGACAATCGTACCATTGGCATCAAATGCTACAAGCACTCATAATCGAGGGATACGAGGATGCAATTGTCTGTTCACTTATAATTGCAAATAATTTTGAACCAAATCAAACTTTGATAAATTCTGTTCAGAGTAATCAAATTTTACGGGTAGGTTCAAGATCCCATAATCATCTCCGATTTTTCAACAAGGTTACTTCTACGTTTAGACATCCGGACGTTCTGAATACGTCGATTAAGCTTTTGCTTTTTCCTTTTTCTCTCGAGGGTGAAGCCCGGATTTGGCTTGATGAACCACCTCGATCGATTCTAACGTGGGATGATCTTGTCTCGAAATTCATAAACCAATTCTTTCCACCTTCGAAAACAACTTACCTTCGAAATGAAATCACCACTTTCTACCAAAAACCGAATGAAACTTTCAACGAAGCATGGGAACGTTTCAAAGGACTTCTTCGTCAATGTCCTCATCATGGTTTCTCGGAATTACATCAACTTGATACGTTCTACAATTCTTTGAATACCAATGATCAAGATGCTTTAGATTCCGCCGCGGGTGGAAATTTTCTAGATAAGATGCCTCGTGATGGTTTAGCCATTATTGAGAGTAAATCCAAGGTTCGTTATTCAAGAAGTCGTGCAATTGAACCAAGAGCAAGTACGAATGCTTCTCTTTCTACTTCTACACCTTCTAATTCTTTTGAATTTCAACAACTCGCCGCTTCTCTTGAAGACAAAATGGATATTCGAATGAGCCAATTAGAAAAGATGATTAGTGAAAAGAATGTTACGACTCCTGCTACCGTCAAAGCAGTCGAGGAAGTTTGTGTTACATGTGGTTCAAACCATAATTTCAACAATTGTCCGTTAACAAAAGGTGATTTTCCCATTTTTCATGAGAACATTTATCAATTCCAACAAACCGCCGCCGTTGGTAACCTCACCCGACTACCGTTAAGTGAATTCGAAGTTTTCTCGGGCATGCTGGTTTTTACCATAGATTCATCAAAGATTTTTCAAAGATTTCTCGACCATGACCCACCTTCTTGAGAAAAACATTCCGTTTATCTTTTCGGAAGATTGCATTCAAGCCTTTCAGACTCTAAAAAAGAAACTAACCGAAGCTCCAATTCTTATTGCTCCAAATTGGGACCAACCTTTTAAACTCATGTGCGATGCAAGTGATTATGCAATAGGTGTCACACCCCCAGACGGGGCCTGGACGGAACACGTGTCCGGAGGCGTGACTTGATTGATCATCTCAAGTACAAAGCA
>BQNB010139670.1:0-13918 GCA_026074375.1 Tanacetum coccineum
TTGACCTCATTCAATACGGCGTATCCATCAATTTTCAGAGCCTATAAAAAGAAGACTAAAAAATGAGTTTTTAGTGTGTAAAATCATATTCTCTATACCATACACATAAAAGTTAATTTTCTGAAGTGAAGAAGAGCAGCCAAGGTCAAGCATTGATCACGATTCCATAGAAGACACCGTTTAATTCTTATACTCTTGTAATCATTTAATTTTTGGTATCGTTCGGTAAAATGTTTAGTTTACCTTGGTTAACTGATCACGCTTGTATAATTACAATGGTTGTTGGCTAATACCCTCGGGTATTAGCCATCTTACTGAAGATTTAATGTTTAGTTAGTTTTAATCCGATTGCTTAATTTATCGTTGATTCTTTAATTATGTTTATCACCTAATACTTGTCTACGTGTTTGAATATGCGACCTATCATTCAACTAGGTCTAGTGATACTGACCAAGTGATCTAGATTGTGGTATATCATATATCATAACACGGGGTCGATTCTTGGACTTGGCTAGTTTCTAGAGAGAAAAACACATGAGAGAGTTTTTCTGCTTAGTTAGACCGGCAGGTGACCCGTATATTTCAACAAGTATGTTCTTAATTAATTGGTAAAGACTTAAACAATGAACTACCAGTATATAAGATGTCGTCAAGTAGTAAGTGGGCAAAGTCCCGATGGGATAGGGTTTAACAAGATCACCATTGCTTTAATCCCTAAAATAAATTATAATTAAAATAAAAGGATGCTTTATGCAGATGCGTTAATTGTGACAGGATTCAACGTGTCTAGGTCTTAGGATGATGTCCCGCCTAAGTCTTAAGAATGATATCATTGGCCTCGAGTAAGCAGTCATTGCACTATACAAACCAAACTGCATTTAATTAGATTTAATTTGGCTATTGAGTTTCGATCATTTGGCTTGTACCACTTTTTATCTTCTGATTATCTTCTTTGCATGCTTAATGTGTATTGAATTGATTGTTGGCACCACCAAACTTGAGTCTGGTCTTCAGGCTTAAAAACCCCCCCTTTTTTCTTTAGAACTAGGTTTGCATAGGTTTAACAAGCAAAAACTAGTTATTTAGGATTACACTAAAATACTGATAGAATATAATGTTAATGACCTCGCTCTTAGTGTTCGACACCCTACTTACCACAAAACTCTACCCGATCGAGGAATTGCCATTTCAAAATGTTGTTTTAGGATAGTTCGGGCTAAAATTTAAATTTAAAACTTGGAGAACATTAAAATAGACCACCACTACAACATCACATCACACAACCATCTTCAAAATCAACAACCGCCGCTACAAATAGAATAAAATAAGATCCAAGCCTAAAACCTTAAGATCTACATAAATCAAACTCTAACCTTAAATCCGGCTCTGGCCACCACTGTTCGCCGCTCCGCCCGCCATCGTTGTTTGATGATCCGCCTTTGTCTGTCGCCCATCTATCTCAAAACTCCACAAGAAAGTTTATGTTTGATAAATCTTAATTATCAAACATACTCCTCAATTTGGATACAGTTAAAGATGTTAATTGTGTGTTTAGAAAATGAGTTTTCATATATGCAGATCTGGGAGAAAACCTAAATCTGATTTTAAGATGGTTCAAGATGTTAATTTGAATGTGTTTTTAGAAAATGGGAAAGATGTTTATTGTGATATACTTTAAGATGATGTAACATTTAGATAAAGAGGCTTTTTGATATATATATATATATATATATATATGTGTGTGTGTGTGTGTGTGTGTGTGTGTGTGTGTGTGTGTGTGTGTGTGTGTAAACCTAGGAAAAATATAAGAAGAAAATTAAAGAAAAAATTATTAAAGTTAAAGACAAGGATATTTCAGTCATTTTAGTTTGATCAAGAACTAAAACGGACCCCAAGGTTTGCCACGTGGGCAATTTTTGAAATATCGATATCACGCGTACCAAACTACAAAGACAAATTTTGCAATTCTCTCTTAAACTTATTAATCAGAACAAAAAACATAGATTAAGGCTAGATAGAATGGTTGCACAAAACTTACCTGACACGTCAGCACCACATCAGCTTTTTCTCTCCAATTTTAAAACTCACCTTTCAACCGTAACAACAACTTACCTTAGTCATCATTTTTTTATTTAAATACTTTTATTCATAAACTAAAAACATAAATATTAACGTAAACGTAAAGTACAAAATTAATAAAAATGTAAGCTAAATTAAAAACTTTTATTCATAAATTAAAACATTACATAACAAAGTACAATACGAATATAAAAATACATAACAAAGTACAAAACAAACAAAGCTAAAACTAAACATTACGAGACAAGTGTTCGATCAAATCATGTTGAAGGTTTTGATGCACTTGTTTATGATCTGATTCAATCATAACTTGTTGCACTTGTTCTTCGTTTCGTAGCATGTCTTTCAGCTGATGTGCTTCCTCCGGAAACCATTTAGGAGATATCGCAACTTTTTTGTATTTTCGAATCATATCATGTAATATGATGTATGTGTACATCATATTAATAATTTCTTTCTTTTTTTAGCGCACGTGTGGGATTGGCTAGTATGCCCTATTTCTTTTTCAGAACAACAAATGCTCATTCCACATATTTCCTCGCCGATTACTACTTTTGCTTATATAAAATTCGCTTGTGGTCATCATCGGATGGTTCTGGAATCGTCTCAACCACTATGTTTTCAAGTTAAAAATAGGAAAGGAAGTGGAATGAAAGTAAAGAAACTAAAAGTGATGTGTGTTCTTAAGATTTTTGTAAGAAATTAAGTGGGAGGGAAAGAGAGTAAAATGGATGGTGATATCAAGATATTAAGAGCTAAAAGTTGCAGCCAAAGTTGGACGGGTGATGGAGGTAACAATACATTTTTATCTTTATTTACAATATTACCCTCGTTTATTTAGTTGTATGTTTTAAACTTAAGGACATAATTATAAAAATAACATCTCTTTTGACTTTTCTTTTTCAACTCAAAGTACTAGTTTTTTGGTATTTTACACTCGATTTTCTTTAACTAAAAAACATAACAAAAAAACTAGTTTTGCTTTCCATTCCTTCTTCATTCTCTTCCCGTTCTTTTCATCCACTAGCTTTCTTTCTAAAAAAATCTAAAGAACACAGTGAACGAGTGGCGCCAATTCCGGATATATCCCGTTATACAAGATAGTATCCAGATCAGTAAGTTACGCCGTTATAGCAATTAAGTTTCGTATATTAACCAATAAACCATTGCATAGAATTCAGGTGGTTTACTTAGTCAATGACTTGGAGGTTGGGGATCTTGTTCCATGAGTAGCAGGTGGTTCAATCTCATCTTTACTACTGTCAGTACGTGGCGAAGACATACAATCATCAATGACCTCAGGTTGAGTTATACTTCCAGTTGCAACTGAACCACCAGCTAAACAAGCTGCAGTTATGTTAGAATTCCCAAGCCAATTAAATAATCATCCCTAACAAGTGTAGTTATGTTTCCCTTTCCCAACCCTTGGCCTACTACTAAACCTGATGTACTAGTTATGGCCAAACCTCTATTAGTTGTTGTGTGACCTATTCTAGAATGGTGCATTTGACAATAAACCCACATGGCTTCTCTATCAGGTTTAGGCCTTGTATCAAATGACATTCCATGGCCAGATTGTGCTTTTAACCAACAAGGGTCAAGAACATGGTCAAATTAAAACACAAAAAAGATAGATAAATAGTAACATATAATAAGGCTTAACAAAATCATCTGAATCACCATCATCCTTGTTTAAATAAAAACCACAAAAAATCGCTACCAAGACTCCAAACTTAATGTCCCATGAAGTTAATAACCATATAAAGATACAACCTATACATCATCTTCACGTATCGACATACAAAACAAACCAACAGTCTATGTTCATTGACCCTATTGTATAAGACCTCCCATAGATGACTTAATCCAGTTACAAACTAGAGATCATCGTTTACTTTCCTTTGAATATAGACTGATATTGCGTCAATCAAATTGTTGGAGTTTTGCGCCGCTGCAAGTTCTTGTAGACATGGGAAAGACATTGGTTTTTTGGTGTTGTTGGGTATGTTAGGTTGTTTATGGTTTAAAAATGATTTGGGTAACTACACTTAAAGAGCAAAAAACCTACTCATTTTAGTGGTTTCACAGTGAATCTATAATTAGATTATCACATTTATCGATGGGCTCAATGAGGAATTCACAAACTTCTATGTCACGTTTCATTAAATAACACTAATTATTACACGCTTAGTCCTGAAAAGGACACCTTCTTTGGAATGACATGTGGAAGGCGGGGAATTTGTTTAGACAAAAAAACCTTTGGGACAAACGTGTAAGATTTAGTTTTTGAATTCTACGTGTTGTATCTCACTTTTACACCATGGTTCCTCGTGTAAATGCCCCCTTTGACGTTATTTTATCACACTTGACAATAACGTCGAGGTGCTGTTTGGTTCCTACGATAACGGCCATAAGAAACTTCAAGGACCATATTTGCAATTTTTTTTCTAAAAATTCTTGTATTAGTTAGTGAAGGTTTGCTATTCATTTTAGTATGATGTGTTTGGAAGTGTGCCCTCACTATCCTTGTAGTCTTGTACATCTTTGCAGATGCGATAATTGGATCAGATGATGACACATCCCTTCATGCCCCTTGTTTTCTCAGACCTCATACCACTTCAGATCGTCTACCCACATCAAGAAATTACTTTAAGTTGTAAGGGTACCAACACAACAGGTCAAGCACGTTATGCTCTTAGATCATTAGGACCCATACAGGAAGACATAGTTATGGTCAAGAAACCATACAGTTTGGTCAAAGTGACCAAAGCCGTTGTTGGGTTAACAAATCCAAAAGTAAAAATTGGATGTTTGGGTTCTGGTAAAAAGAAAATCTCTTAAATTTGTTGCTCAAGACAAGTCTTTTGATTGGTCTGTAATAAGTCTTTAACTAGTTACTTGTATAGTTGTATGTGTTGTTGATTTATGACTAAACTTTGGGATTGTTTGCACTAAATGCCTTGAAATAAGTCTACATGTTACTTGTTGTTTTGTAGACAAAATCAAGCAGGAAAAAATAATTAGTGTTGCATATATGGTCCCTAAGGTACCTTAAGTAAGTGGTGGCTAAAATACCTCCAACGTTTAAAAGAAAATAGGCTTGGAAATCGATCAAGACCGGTGAGGAATTCACAAATACCAACAAATAGACTTACTTAATAAAAATCTCAAGTTGTTTATGAGCACCAAAAAATCAATAAAACTCACAAAGGTTAAGATACCAATTCAATATATTATAAATAATACAGTTGGAGAACCAAAAAAAAGGTTTACATAAAAAACCGACTTTGAAAAACAACACAAAGTACGGATCACTTAATAACTAAACTAACTTTATTAATACCGACCCCTAACCCACATCTAAACAAATCATCTTTACGAAATCTCAATTTAGCCAACACATGACCAACCCAATCACCTATTTTTCATTATCATAAACTAAATCAATACTTTTTATACTTTACGTTAAGTCTCAATGATCTCTTCCTCAGCTCTAAACAAATTATAAAAATCATTCTCTTAAACTTGGTGCAAAACTGATAACAATTGTTTGGAACATCAGTGATGGGGCACTCCATCACGTTCACGTATAATACACTTTCTATAATTTGTGTAGTCTTTACAACTGCACCCATAAGTATGTGTAGAATCGGGATGCAACAAGTCAGATCATTCGACGATTCCTTTCAAAAGTATTAACAACTTTCGTTATTTTCAAATAATGACTAGAATTAGCAGCCACGATGAGTTAGACCATACTGAGTAAGATCTTTTTAGCTATGACCGCGTCTGACTAACAAGAGAAAAACAAACAACTTTGTCATCTGACCGTGTCTGACTCTGTAAGAGTAAAAGGTCGTTCAGATGTTTTTTGTAAAAAACATACATCACCTATAAGGGACTATTGGTTTTTTTTTCCTCAACTATCTATTTTTTATAACAATTATTTCATTACACATCATCATTGTGTGGAAATTATTTTCTTAAAAATTTTTTGTGATTATAGGAAAAAAAAACCCGTGCACTATTAGATGGAATGATCGATATCTGTTTGGTTTGTAGATCGGTTTAGGATTTAGGATCTAGGATTTGAATTTTAAAAATGGATTAGGATTTAATTTGTATTTTGTTTGTGATTTAAGTGTCTGTTTTTAACAAATTTTATACTTCTTTACATTTATCTGGGCTGTCCATCACACAACTCATTATTATTATAAAAATAATAAATAAATAAATCTTATGAATAGTAATTTTAATATTGTTTATTCCTTGTGAACAGTAATTTTAATATTCGTTTATTCCTTAAAGCACATCTTCTATCATCAACCTGCATCTGGATTCCACTGTACTTCTTCTTTCCTCTCTCTCCCTCAACGCCCCAAATACGTGGCAATAAAATACCATTCCATCACAATGGTTATCAATGTACTCACAAAACGGGCTAATAAAATTTGGGAAGCTTCTTTCCCACCCAAACAACACAAGACCCCTCCAATTATTATCTTGCACTCAAGCTCACCGACCCTCACAACATCCTTCAAAACCTGCTATGAATCAACCTGCTATGAAGAATCTGCAGCTTGCACCAAATATCAATAACCCTATAATCTCGAACCAGGTGAGAAAAACAGTAGTCGGTGATACAAGAGGCATTACAAGTTTCTTTAATCAAGAAGATGTAAGTTTTCATCGTTTTAAATATTTTGTTAATTAATCTTTGGGTTGCAATTAGGGTTCTTGTAAGGTGCATATGAAATTTAGGGGGGGTTGATTTGGATTTGTTTGTCTTGATGAAGATAGTGTTATAGGTTTTATGTATGCAGACTTTTGGAAACACTCAACAAGATGAGATGACGAAAAAGATGGACAAGATTCAATGTTCTTGGTGGTCAACAAGTTCCCTCAATCAAGAAAGATAAGTTTTCATTTTTATTAAATTTATTTTGTATATAATATAATGCCATTTATGTAGCTACTTACTGTTAGCATCAATTTTATATGATCTTCATTTGTATATCTTTTGTTTATATTGTTAAAATTGTAATTTTTATGTGTTGAATTGAAGGGCAGTTTTGTTATTTCAAACAATTAACAGTTTCCCATCTAGCTGGGATTTATAATTTTATGTTAGCATAACAAAAGAGTTTAGATCATCTCACTTTTTAGAACACATAAAAATCAATATCCCTAAAATTTGGATGACATTCATCTTTCAAGAAAGTAGTTTCCTTTTATTAAATTTTAGGGTTTTAGATGTCTTTTTAATGGAAGGATTGTAGTTAGGTATTGCATTTACTTTTTGTTATTATTTGTGATATTGGTTTATTTAGGATAAATTGATAGGTCATAGAAGATAATGTGTGCATGTTCTTGAAGTTTTAATATCCGATTGTTTGGAAAGCTTTTTTTATAACTTTGCATTGACTTAAAAATAAGGGGTTTTCTTTTTATGATATATGCATCAATGTAAATTCTTTGTTATCTCAAAGTGTAGTGCATCGAGTTGTAGGGTTTTCTATAATTGCTCAACTAAACATGAATGGTGGTTACGTAGTCAAATGATATAATCAGTTATAACACAAGGTGACTATTTTGCCATTTGAGTTATTTGGGTTAAAATATGTGTTCATTATCTTTTGTTGGATTGTTATAATCTTGAGTTAAACTTGAGAGTTACAACGTTTGGATGTATATACTTGGGACAGACGTTTAATATTTAAGTAAGTCTTTGACTGTTCATCCAAGTTTATAGTTCCTTTTTGTTGAAATTATGGTTCAAAATTTATTTAGTAGTGATAACACAAATCAACTGTCATATTTTACTATCATTTATCCTATATATTTTGACCATTTTTATATAATTATTACAAGATCTTTCTAAAGTCTACTTGAGGACAAGTAGGATTCAAGTGGGGGGATATTTGATATCATCAAATAACGTCACATTTTACCATCATTTATCCCATACATTTTACCCACTTTTATATAATTATTGCAAGATATTGGTACTTAATTGCTTAAAGTTTATTATTGTAGTAATTATGAAGTAACTTGTGAAGACAAAGCTATAAGGCGCAATTCTGGAACTAAAACGAAGACATTTGAAGAAAACTGTTATCTGCTACCATACGCCGTATCCAGCAAATAAGATACGGCATATCAGCGCCAACTCATCACAAGAATACGCGTAATGATCAATTCCCGATCCGGCGTATCACTCTTCACCTATACGCCGTATGCCCAGCTGGTCATCAGTCAAAGATACGAAGTTAATGTGATTGATGGCAATTAATCTTGATTGATTTGATCTTATCGCGAACTCCAAGGAAATTAACCCCATACGCCGTATGCACCTTATTACATACGGCGTATCCAGGCTATTTTCAGACACTATAAATACGAGGCTCAAAAACGAGTTTCAGTGTGCAAAAATTACATTCTCTATACCATACACTCTGAAGTCGAATTTTCCAAGATATTAGAAGCAGCCAAGGTCAAGCACCAACCATAATTCCATAGAAGACATCATGTAATTCTTACTTTCTTAATCATTCGATTTCTAATTGTTTGATCACGCTTGTAAAGTTACAATGATTGTGGGCTAATACCCTCGGGTATTAGCCATATTAATGAAGATTATAATGTTTGGTTTGTTTTAATCCGGCTTGCTTAATTTATCGTTGTTGTTTAATTATGTTTATCGCCTTATACTTGTTTATGTGCTTGTACATGCGACCTATCATTCAACTGGGTCTAGTGAGACTTAACCAGTGATCTAGATGTCGGGATAGCTCTCCATGTTGTGTTTTGTATGCCCGGATCAATAGGATCACAAATGACACCCTGTCCTTACCCTTTGATTATGAGCTTAGTTGGACCGGCAGGTGACCCGATAATTGTTCAACCAGTATTGTTCTTAATTAATTGGTAATTGATTTGGGTGGTGGACTACCGGTGTATAAGACAACATCACGCATAAGATGGGTATAGTCCAGATAGGCTAGGGTATTAATTGGATCACCAATGTTTTAATTCTCATATGATAGATATAATTAGCTCTGGATGCCTTTATGCGGGATGCGTTTTCTGAAGATAGTTCGTATCTAGGTCTTCGGTAGATGAACAGCATAAGTCTTAAGATGACATGTCGCCTTGAAAATAAGTATCTTTACCACTGAATAAACAAATCAACATTTCATCGAATATTAACAAGTTTAATACAGTTTTCTATTATATTGGCTTGAACGCTTCTTTATTTGTTACTTATTTGCTTTAGTGTTTATGTTTAGAATTAACTTTTGTCACCACTAAACCTATGCTAGTCTCTCAAGATTGAAAACCCCCACATTTCCCTCTAGTAAATATGTATCACATAGGTTTAGCTGTAATTCGACTACTATAGATAGACTACAACTATACTGAATATTCGGTTAACTCTCAGCTCTTTAGTGTTCGACACCATACTTCCCGTGACGCTACCTCTTGACCGGTTACCCTGCCTGTATAAGTGTTGTCTTTAGGTTTGTACGGTAAATATAAATGTACAACTTGATAATCACTAATTATACACCACAAGACGTGTAACACCTTATAAAATCCATAAGCACGGAATACACATTGGGTGCTCCTTCATAGTATAAAGTACAAGTTACAGAAAACGCCCTACAGAGACTTTAATAAAATGACATATTCGATTAAAATTTTAGCGTAAAATCAAGTTCATATAATTTATATTTAACAAGATTACAAGAGTTCAAATGTTAATCATTTTGTATATTTGAAGTTAAAAAGTTATCAAATATGAAGAAAACTGAGTCCTTGAGTTTTGTTGATATTCACGCGTCTCGAATGCTCCCAATGCTCAGCTAACAAGATATAACCTGAGAAAATACATGCAAAAATGTCAACAATAATGTTGGTGAATTGATAGGTTTAAGTAAAAACAGTATTAAAATAAATCAAGTAATATTTTAGTAAGAAAAGTAGCGTTACAACATTTAGAAGAATTGTTTCGAAATCCAAGTTGTAATTTAATAAATCAAGTATGCTTAGTAGTGGATCACAAGGTATAAGATCAACCAACGACAATGCAATGAATGCAGTGTCAAGTAACAGAATTATCACATTGAGCTTGTGACAACCGATCCCTTTGACGAGAAAATATAGTTTGCCCCAAAAGATTTGGTATTATTGCTATATACCTAATTCTCAGAGTAATACTACTTCTCAAAGTAATATATCCGTTGAAAAGTGGGTGTTCCAAAAAGATACAAACCCCGGACGGGGAGTCACCCTATAGTACTATTTATTACACTAGCGTCTACCCATCACAGGTGGTTAACGGTTTACGATATTAGGGTCTTTAGCAATAGGTACTCCTACGATAATTCACAAAAATGGGTCAAATATACCCTTCAAGCACTTGTGTCCAATTTAAAACAGGTATATGTTTAAAACTCATGATTTTGTAAATAGATAAACAATGATCTCAAATCATTTAGTAAGCAATTTAAGCTTTAATAAATTCAATGGTAAACAACCATGTATCAAACATGTATTATAATTCATGTGAAAAGCAAGTAAAATCTTTAGAAAAAACATTCATGTTACGCTTATGAAATTAGAATCAATAATTTTTGCTTAGTAAAACAAGCATGTATTCTCACCCTGAAAATAGTTATGAAAACCATTAAAGAAGAAAAGATGGGGCTATGAACTCACCTTAGCAACGATGCGAAAGAATGATCAACAAGCAAGAATAATGGCTATGAGCTAAACGGAGATAAGAACCTCAACCGCGACCTAAATTAGAGGCACACTTTAAGAGAAAGAAATATATAGCAAAACGACGCTTAAGTCGTTTATAAAAAGTAATGAATAATAGAATGCAATAGAATCCATATGTGTTAATGTCCTTGATTAATTAGTGAAAAACATGTCTTAACGAAGATATATGAATTTTGATCTAGTTATGACTCATAAGTGAAAAGTTACTAATTTTGGGAAGTTTCTATTTTTGGAAAGCGTACAAATCCCGAATGTAAATGTTGTCTAAAAATACTCTTTAATCCCAAATTACGTTTGAACATCCTTAGTGATTTTAATGTCTAGTTTTCCTTTTAATTGATGGATACTAATGCCTATTTTATGTTTATAACTTTCCATCTATACTTCACATGCATTAACTAAACACAAAGCCCTTTTTATCCCTTTATTCAAGTTTTTAGATTTTGGCAGAATTTTATAGTTACTTCACGACCACTAATAAAATACCAAACGACCTTATTGTATTTTCATACTCTATTTCCAACAACCTCAATATGTCCTAGACCTACTGTATTTTTTCCAAAAATTCTCGACAAGTCTAACTATTTCTCTAAAATTCGACAACCCAAAGTATCCCGAAAATGACCTGCTGAAACCACCCAAACGTTGGGCTTGACCAGACCCTTTTAGACCTTTCAATAAATTCTAGAAAAATTCTAGAAAATCATATACATCATGAACTTCCTACAGTAGCAATCTCATCAATTAAAAAGATGTTTTGATATGATTCTTGACCTCACAAACACAACCCAAAAACTGTCCCAAAAACTCAGATTCGACCACTTATCTTGCAAAATTTATTTGACCGACGTATACTTGCCCAATCATGTTGGGGCAAGATTTTTCAGAAAGTAGACTCTTGGTAGTTAATTTTAGGCTCAAGAATATCAATAAAAGCTATCCGGATGGTCGAGTTATGATGCTTACAATGTGACCCAAAAATCTGCCAGTTTTTCCATTCCGAATTTACAACACTCAACTCAACCAAACGCACATTTATGCTAACCCTTAAACCCAAATTCGATTTTATATGATCCTAACACCTTATTTACAGTATCTTAATCAATTCCTAATCCATCAATTGCAACCATTCCTAATTAACAACCTAATCCCAATTCCAATTCATCCAAAAACCATTTTTATTGCACAATCATATGGATTCCATAACATGCAAAGTAATTAGAGTATAATCATATGAAAATAAAATCAAGAATAGTTTTAAAAAGCTTACAAGAACGAGTAGGAGCAAGATAGAAATCAAAGATATGAATCCCCTTTGGTCTTTGTTCTTAGCCAAACCTCAAACACACACCAAATCAACAAACTTAATCTTTTAATAAACTAAATCTTCATAAAAGCCCTTATCTTTAAACCCTTTTAGCTTGATTTTGCTTAAAATCATGAAATCCTTAGAATCTTGTACTTAAATTTATACATGGTAGGCATGTGGGGTATTTTTTGTGGGTTGGATGATGGTAGCGCATGTATTTTGAAGGATTTTAGGTTGTGGATTGTTCTGGGGCTCGGTGAGGGTGGATTCGTGAGGGTTTCGCTCTCGTGTGGTGGAGTTGGGTTTGTTAGCACTTGGTTTCGCATGTGTGAATATTTGGTTTTCAGGTGGAGGGTCGAGGTCTGTCGGTTAGAATCATCAATTAAGAGTAATATATGAATGAGATTTTCATAAAAATTATTCGATTACTCTCTTTTTTTCGTTTACATCAAATAGACATTATTCACTCTAAATGCTGTCTTAATTGCATGTAATAGGTATTTACTATAATAAGGGACATCTTACTTTATATTAGGCTATTAGATAATATATTCTGGTGTTAATCTTTTTATTTCTAATAATACTTATTGTAATATTGTTTATATTACGTCTGCATAGGTGGCTCGTGTAAGAGTTAATGGTGATTTGAAGGCGTAGAGCATATACTAGCTACAGTTAAATTAAAATCATATTATTCATGCACTGTATATCAAATTACTTGGTTTGCTTATTTCTCTATCATGATTCCCTTTCGTATTTTTAAATTTATTTAAAAGATTTATATTTACGTTCCTAATGATCTTTAAATATGGTGATGTACTCCTCATATTTCTTCTGTTACTTTAATCATTTAATTTATCAATAGAAGTATTTTATGGTGGTGGATGATCTTGGATGATGGTGGAATGATGGTGGTGGTGTGGTTCGATGATGGTGAAGAAAAGGGAGGGAGGAGATGAAATTTTTCTCCTACTGTGTGTTAACCCGTATGTTTTGTGTGTGTGTTTTTGTTTGGATCGGTTATATAAAACAAAAGGGAAAGGTGTTTGGGCCGGCCCCTTAGTGGGCTTAGGCTTGTTTTATCTTTTTTTGTTAGTCCATTACATGTATTACTTAGTAAATGATTAGGCCCAATATAGATTTAATAAGAAAAGCGCGTTTTAAACGAAAACGTTTTATTTTAACATGGATTCGGCTAAGACACAGAATTAATCAGGGAGCACAAAAATAAAATAATCGAACTCTTGGAATAATAATATAAAATTTTAAATTCTTACAACGCTTAAACGGATATAAATCCTAAGCACGACGCGCAACATAGCCAAAACGACGATTTTTGCCAAAATGACCAAAACGACAAAGAAAAAGACGATAACATTTCGTGATGAGGGTCGAAATCAAATCACGGCCCTGGATAAATGTCGGTCAAAATATCATGATGTTTGGTTTTTAGTTTTGTAGAAGGAAATAAAATATAAGGGTGTGTTTGGTTTCTAGTTTTGATAGAGCATATTAAAAGAAAGGGGGTGTTTGGTTTTTATGTTATGTTTATTTTCTATTTTTATTTTTATTTTCCTAAAACATTTATACCACATTATTTGTTTTAAAATACTTAATTGAAATATTAAAAATTGTAAAAATACTATTTTGACGCGGTTTCGGCCAAACGCGGATAAAAGTCGAAAATTAATAAAAATAAAATAAAATAAGCTCTCATGGCTAAATTATGAAATTGTCGATATC
>BQNB010139671.1:0-12374 GCA_026074375.1 Tanacetum coccineum
TTGTTTGATTCTTGTTTCATTCTTGTATTTACTTTGTCTCATCAAATCAATTATACAGGAATGTATAATTCCCAACAATCTACGACTATAAAGTCAGCCGAAAAATGGAACTTTCCTACTCTCACAAAGACATCTTCGGTAATGCCGGTTGGTCTAGTAGTAGACCAGTCTGCAAGCTCAAGAATCATTTAAGTAGGTGTAAGTTTGGGGAGTGAAAGCTTCCTCCATATGGAGAGGGGCATCAAGTTGATGCTTGCACCAAGATCGGTCAAGGCTAAGCATTCAACTATCTTTGGAAAATTACACGGAATGAGGAATTTACCGGGGTCTCCTAGTTTTTCAGGTAGCTTCTTTAGGATAACCGCCAAACAATTCTCATTCACCGGTGTATTGGCTAATTCAAATAATTTCTCCTTATTGCTAAAAAGATTCTTGAATGTGGAAGCGAATTTAGGCATGTAGAGTAAAGCATCTGTGAAGCTAAGATTGCAGTGTAAGCTTTGAAAGATTTGAAGAAACTTCATCATTTGATGGTTGTCTCTTTCTCGGAGCTGTTGGTTGTTGAGTCTCGAAGGGTAAGGTAAATTCGGTTTAGGCTTAGGAGCATTAACAGGCTTAGAGGTTGGTGCTTGAGTTTGGACATTCGGAGGTTGGAATTTTTCGGTACTTGGTTGCACCGGATCCTTTGTTACCTCGGGCTCTCTTTCCACCACCTTGGGATAAGGAGAGAAAGGAGGAGGAATGGAGGTCCATCGTAAGAAACACCACTTCGGGTAGTGATTGCTTTCAAGTCACCTTTTGGGTTAACAACGGTGTTGCTAGGAAGAACCCGAACCTGAAGGTTTGTTCATTTGAAAATAATTGCTCAACATATTCTCAAGCCTGAAATTCATTTTTCAACTCAGTTTTCATATTAGTGATTTGATTTTGCATAGCTCGCATGTTTGTGTCATTAACTTTCATGTAATTTGCGAGTTCATTAGACGGAGCAGCTTGAGTTGGTTGATTTGGAGGTCTGTAAGTCGAATTTCATGGGTTGTAATTATTTCCCCGGTTTTGATTGTTTTGAACTGGTGAAAAACCGAGTGGTCGAACTTGATGAGCTACACTCGGAGGTCGGTGTCTAGCATTTCCCTGATTATAGTTTACTGCGGCTGCAGAAACATATGTTTGATCATTATCTTGATATCCTAGGAAATCGTTGCCATCAGTGGAAAGACACTGGAAGTAAGGGTGTGGTCCACCACAAGTAATACAACTCTCTTCAACCGCTTTTACGAAAGCTGGAGGAGGAGTTGTGTTTTTAAGAAGCAAAGCCTTAACGACATCGGTAAGTGCAGCAACATCGGGTGAAAGACCGGAGGTAGAGGTGTTCGTACTCACTTTGGCAACAACCGGTCTGTTCATGAAGTGCAAACTTTCGACTTATTCTCGATATTGGTTAAAGCATCTTTAGGAGTCTTAGTCAAAAGATTGCCACCGGCGGCTGCATTCAATGAATCTTGATCGGTTGATGTTAAGGAATTATAGAAAGTATCAAGTTGGTGTAATTCCATGAAACCGTGATGTGGGCATGCACGAAAGAGATCCTTGAAACAGTCCCATGCCTCACAGAATGATTCATCAAAACGTTGCTGAAAATTTGTAATCTCATTCCGGAGATTTTTGGTTTTTGAAGGAGGAAATAATTTGTTAATGAACTTGGAAACAAGATCTTCCCAAGTAAGAATAGAACGAGGGGGTTCTTTTTCGAGTGAAATCCGGGCTACCCCCTCGATGGAAAACAGGAAAAGCATAAGCTTAATCGACGCATTAGGAACATCTTTATACTTAATCGTCGAAGTAGTCTTATTGAACCAATGAATATGGGCATGAGGATCTTTCTTCTCAAAACCGCAAAATTTCTTAGACGTTACAAGATTGAGTAAACCGTGTTTGAGTTCAAAATTCTCCGCGAGAATAGCGATAATAACGATCGCATCTCTGTAACCCTCGGCGGGGGCTTGAAGCAATTCCGCCATAATACGTTGATCGGTCATCGTAACTACGAGTTTTTCAACAATAGTCGATTCGACTTGTTGTTGGGAATGTTTTTTTATTACGACGTCTTCTGGGAGTTGTTAACGGTTCGACAACTGGACCTGACGAACGAGTGCGCATGCACTAAAAACAAATCTTTTATTAAAAATTAAACACGAAAATTCTTTTTGGCAACCGGAAGTCAATTTGCCCACAGTAGCTCTTTAGAAAAACTTGCAAAGAAGCGGAGGAATTGGTAAGCACGAAGCGTTTTAAAAACCTTTTCCTTTAGGGTGAAGTTCTTAGGATCAAACCCGCCTTATACCCCTCTTATAGCTTGTAGTTCCAAATGTGAGCCGATTATAACAAAGGGTTAATTGCCTAAAAATGTATTATACTTGCCACTTTTTGTCATTGTATGTAGACAACTATTTTTTTGCCATTGTGTCGCTCAACTTTTGAATTCGTGCTATTGTGTGTATTCTGCGACTATTTCTGCATGTAAAATGACCATTTTACCCTTCAAAATTTGAAAAAAGTGAGGGTAAAATGGTCACAGGCGCCAAATATTGATTGAATCAATAGTGTATATATAAAATATAGGTAAATCGGTAAATCACTTTAAACAAAAGCAATAAACCAATTCACAAATGAAATATAATTCCGGAAGTATCGACTTCAAAAGTAACCTCTTCTAGTCGTTTCCCGGGTCGTTTATGTTCCAACAAGGCATGAATTGAACTTCGTGTTGATATTTGTGATCGGGATTTTGAAATAGATTTAAGTTTTTGGTTTTGGATTCTAATTTCTACAGATAATGAAAAATACAAACAAAGACACGCAACTCAATTAAATCAATAACCAAAAGAAGCCACGAATAAACATGTAAACGGGATTCTAACAACGCCCCTATAAAAAAAAAACTAAAAACTTCAAAATTTTGACCTAGAAACAGCGAATTTAATTTTTAAAGTCTAAATGATAAGATATTTTAGAAAAAAAGAATATATTTTTTTGAATTTTATTTAATTTATTATGAATTAAAAACATCTTTTAATTCTAAAATTATTATTAAAATTGCTAAAACTAATTTTTAAAAAATCTAAAAAAAAAATAAGAAATAGTACTTTTTCTTGAACAATTTGAACTTAAGAAATATATAAAAGGGTTTTGAACAATTATTTGTTCAGCTTGGGATAATAAGCCCTTAAGGGCTGATAGGCAAAATGGTTTAAAAAGTGTTAAAAGAAATATTTAGGAAAGACTTAACCGAAAAGTCCCAAGGGCGTAGGATGGTAAAGGGTGTGTGTTGTTAGTAGTTGGGTGGTTTAAGTTTGGGTCTGGTTCGTCCCTGTGGCTTCCCCTATACTGCCTTAATGTTTTTTTTGCTAATTTTTTTACCACTAATCAATAAGCTCTAAATAAGCACTTTTTCTAAAAGCCACTAATAAGCCAGAAATAAGATACTGAAAGTAGCAGTTTTAACTTAAAAGCTTTAAGGCTTTTAAGTCCAAACTGTCTTTGGCTAAAAGCTTCTATAAGCTTAAGCTTAAACCTAATACGCTTCTAAAACCTTGAAATACCCTTCTTATAAGCAGATCAAGTAACATCCCCCTCCCCTAACTCCCCTTACAATCTTAACCCCCCCAAAATAAGCAAACTACATAAGCTGAAAATCAAATAATAAGGAATAAGCAATTTTAATGAAAATTCAAAGAAGTGGGAAGTGAAAGTATTTGTTTAAACTCCAAAAATTAAGCTAGTAAACTAATAAGTAGACTTTAAAAAACGTCAAAACAGATAAAGGTTTAGTAACTATAAGATACTTTGAAAAAACAAAAGTTAGGATTTTGAAATCTTTTAAGCTATGAAAATGCATAAGTTAAAATGGACAGTTACACTATGTTTTGGTTTTTCAAGTTTTTATAAAAGAGAAAGTTGCTAACTCAGTCTAATTAAAAAGCTGGTAAATAAGCTTTTAAACCCAAAACAAGCTTCAACAGTTAGCTTGGAGATGCAAACTACTTATGCTATGAATTTTAAGGCTTAAATTAAACTTTTGCTAACTTAAATTTGAGATTGAAAAAGGGCTTTTAAAACTTTTAAGAACTAAGAAGTACACTTGACAGATTGTGACTTAACTCTACAAGAAAAAAATGCACACTTAAACTAGACCTATTCTACTGCATATAAAGCCAAGATCAAGCATGAAAACAATACCTACAAGCACTAATCAAATCTAAGCAAATAAGCCCTGTGTGTTTCAAGACCTCAAACCACTCAGATTAAAACTATGAATAGATCTTAAACACAAAACTTGCTATTTGAACCTTAAAAACTTATTAACTCATGACTTATAGGCCATTAAAAACTTGTTAGAAATGACCTCTTTAAGGGACAAAAGAGGCTTTATGGCCAGCATCTAATTGTGTCCTAGTGCTGCATGTGCCACATTACTTTAAAATCTGTTTTGCATTTTTATACTACAAAAGTTTGAATTAAGCTGAGACTTGGTAAAAACAGATTAAGCAAAATGTTTAATAAGATCAATCAAGAAAATCCTCAAGGAAAATAAGTACTCAAACATAAGCTAAGCTAAAATGCATATTTTTGGTTTTTTAAGATAGATTTTATTACTAACTAAAACAAGACATGAAAAACATTTATGAAAACCTTTAATACAGATGTAATTGTAGTGTATGTAGATGTCTAAAGCTGAATAGCTTAGAAACAAGTAGACATTAAACAAAATAAGCATAATCACACCCGCCCCCCCTATAAAAAGAAAATACAGCATAAAACTAATAAAAGAATTTGTGAAACTTACGTAACCCTTTGCACTAAACAAGGGCTTAAGGCGTGTAAGAGCTTAATTGCTCTCTGTTTGTTGATTAACATAAGCCCCATCCCTTTTTGGCGTATCACAAAAGCTTGAAATCATATAACAGGTAATGAAATAGGAACCAAAAAACTTGACTTTTTATTGAATATTAAAACTTTGAGGAGTACAATACCTTTGGAAGTAAAATAGCTTATAACAAAGCTTAAAAACAGAGTATTGAATACAAAAAAAATAAAATGCTGGAAAAAGAAAAAGATAAAAGATGTCTTCAAACGTGAATTTCTCTTCTATTTATAGAGTTGTGTTGAGGAGGGTCTAGGCTTCAAAGGGGCGTGTCAATCACTCCAAATCATTCTTCAATCAGTCCTCAATCATGATCTTGGCCCTTAACTTCCTTCAATCATTCCTTAATAGCTTATGGAAAGCTATTATTGTCGTCAATCAATTTTAAACCCGTACATTTGACTTCCCTTAATTCTGGAGTTAATCTTGCCTAATGAGAGGGCTTTCGGCCCCCCCCCCCCCCCCCCCCCCCCCCCCCGGGTGGATTTGGCTTGGTTTGGGCCTTCCCGCCTTTTTCGGGTATTATTTTATTGTATTTAAAATTTGGGATTAAAAAGGTTAACGACCGTTAAGGTCTTGGGGACTAACGGTGCAATAGGTTAGGGGACATCTGGTGTTAGTTTCCTACGGGGACTCAACGGTTTGTAATAGGTGTAAAGGAGGTAATGTTTTGGGCTGTCGTAAAGGTTTTTGGGCCGTGGTAAGCCTCTAACAAGGTTTCCCCTCACAAGTTTGTTCATAGTTTTAAAGTTTACATGACCAAGCCTCTTATGCCATAAATCAGACTCATCTATTGTAGCCTTTGCAATTAAACAAGTCAAACCTCCTGAAGGAACAATATTCTTTAGATTAAAACTGTACATGTTATCCTGTCTGGGAACTTTAAGCAAGACTTGACTTTCATCAAGTAGCTTAAAGTCAAGAGATAGAATAAGACATTCAGTCTCAGTAAAAAGAACACTGTTTTTCTTATCACACATTTGTGAGACAAAGAAAAGATTAAACTTAAGTTCTTTTATAAAGTATACATCTTCAAAGTCTAATTTCCCAGTCCTAATTTTACCTTTACTAGTGATTTTACCTCCTTTAGGACTTCCAGCAAATGCAACAAATCCTCCACCAATGTTTTGATAATCTGTTAGGTAGGACTTGTTCCCAGTCATATGCCTAGAGCATCCACTATAAAAAAATCCCTTGATCCTGTAAAGCATATTGAAGATTACCCTACACTCAAAATAAGAGAATTAGTTTCTCTTGGGGACCCAAGTCATTACTGACTTGAGTCTACCATGAGGATCAACATAATTAAATCTTTTAGGCATGTATGATCTACTGTCTTTGAAGATATGGTCAATTACTTTTCCTGTTGGTCTCCAAATCCATCATGCTGAGGACTTAATAGCATTTTCCCTTTTTCCGTCAGCAGTACTACTTCTGGCCCAGCAGTAGTTACAGTATTAACCTTAGCAGTATAAACTTTTTCATTAAAATTATTAGTTTTAGCTGTTGATTTTTGGTTAAAAGGCCTTCTCAATGGTGAATGTGCTTTAAAATAAGAATATTTTGTGGGTGTTGCAGCATTCACTCTTGTATCAAGGTCCGGAAATATATAGAAAGAGGTTGCCAGTTGTATCTAGCGCAAGTTACAGAGAAGGAACCGGTAGAGAAGCGAGTGGAGGATGGGTCTGTTATTCGCGATTTTTGATTTAGTTTCTACTTCTACAATTATAATGCCAAAGCAATGCAAAGTTAAGCAATAATTAAAGCAATTACCAAATAAGCACGAAAACGATAACGGGATTCTAAAAACGCAACTAAAAACCTAAAACATCAAATTTTAATCCTAGAAATGCAAATTTAATTTCTAAAAGTCCTAAATGATTAAAAATAATTTTATAAAAAAGAATTATATTTTTTTGATTTTTATTTTATTTATTATGAATTAAAAACACTTTTAATCTAAAAATATTAAACTATTTTATAAAAATCTAAAAAATTCACAAAAAATACCTAGAACAATACTGATCCTAAGAAAAATAAATTTGCATAACTAACTTATCTCAATAAGCTGGAAATAAGCCTAAAAGGGCTTATAGCTTAAACTGGCAAAATGGTGTTATAAATTAAATTGTGCAGGAGTTTAACGTAGAAGTCCCAAGGGCAGATGGTTAAGGGTGTTGGTGCTAAAACGTTAGGCTGTTAAGGTTGAGGTCCTGGGTTCAAGCCTGGGGCTTCCAAATATGGCCTAATGTTTTTTTTATTTGCTAAACTTCTTTAACAATTTATCTAAAAATCTTAAATAAGCACTTTTTGTGAAGAAACTTTTCTGATATTAAGAAATAAGCTTAATCAAGTCACAGTTTTGACTTAAGGCTTAAAAAACTTTAAGTCTAAACTGATTAAGTGAATAAGCTATTTAAAGCTTAATGCTAAGACCAAATAAGCTTCTAAGGGCCTAATTAAACTTAATAAGCAAATCTAAATCAAAATAAGCAATCCTAATAAGCTGAATTTTAATAAGCACTTAAATAGTTTTGATGAAAAATGCAAAGAAAGTGACTGAAGGATAGTTTTAAAGCACAATAATAAGCTATTAAACTAATAAGCTAGACTTTAAAAACTCAAAACAGATTAGGCTACTATTATAAGCTACTTAGAAAAATAATGTTAAGCATTTTGAAACACTTATAAGCTATGAAAAAACAATCTGAATAAGCTGATTCAGACAGACTTTATGTTTTTGGTTTTAAACTTTTGAAAAAGACTAAAATTGCAGCCCTAGATTCAGATTTGAAAATAAGCTCTAAACCCTAAAATACGCTCAAACAGATTAACAATAACCTCCAATAAGCTGATATCAATCAACTTTTAACACTAAAACATATTAGAGCTAGGTTTAATTTGTGATAAAAAAAGAGACTTTTAAAACTGTTCTAATAGAATTTATGACAGAAATATCCTAAACCCTTTTTTTGTTCAATGGAACAGGTTAAGGCCTTCAAAAACATATTTAAAACATGCATTAGACTGCATTTGACTTGTGAAAACACAACTTTCAAACCTCTTAGATCCAAAACCAATTTATGATAGATTAAAACTTTGAAATCTTCACAGAATTTAAGAATGATTGAGAAAACTTGAGATTTACTAAACACTTATATCAAACTTTAAATAAACTTGTTCGGAAAATGATTTAGAACCAATCCAAAATGGATTTTGAAAACCACAAAAGCGTTAGTAGTGTTAACCTATGGTTAATACTATTAAGCCAAACACCCCTTTAAACTCTAAAAACTTATTTTAAAGCTAAAACAGATTTTGAGAATCATTAAAAATGCAAAACAGATTAAGCACAATGTATATTAAGGACATTTAAGCAATTAAAACTCAGAAATAAGCACTTAACAATAAGCAATCTCAAATAGCTATTTTTGGCTTTTTTGGACAGATTTTATGAAAATTAAATAATACTTAGAACCAGACTATGAACAGCATTCTAAAAGAAGTAATAAGCAATATTAAGACTAATTAAGCACAAATAAACAGTAAAATAAGCACTTGAATAAGAAAATGACAAAATAAGCTTTTTGAATGAAAAATGGAACACACCTTAATCCTTTGCTTAAACAAGGATGTAAATGCTCTAAGGAGCTTTGATCAACAAGCTCTAGCTTATTTTCATAAGCTAGTAGGCTCCAATAAGCCTATCCCTTATTGACTTATCATCCAAAAGCTTACAAATCATGGAACAGTAATGGAAAGAACAGTAAAAATGCTTAAGTAAAAAAAACTTAAAACAGAGTATTTAATATAATTGTAGTAAAATAAAATGCTGGAAAAGAAAGTTGTTCTTTCTTGCTCGAAATCTTCTTCTATTTATAAGGTTGTGTGGTGAGGTGAAACCGCCTAGCCTTGAATTCTTCCAATCATTCCAAATTCGCTTATGGAAAGCTCTAATCACCATTAAAACATGCATTGAATGCCTTGATTCTGTCCATAAGTGTTGACACGTCCTTTTCGTCCAATAAGAGGGCTTGAGAGTGCCCACGTGGCACTTGGAGTGTGTCTAAAGCGTTCGCAGCATTAGAGAAGTAGTCTTGGCTGGTTTTGGGCCTTCGCTCCCTTCGGGATTAATTTATTATACTTCAAAATTGGAGGTTAAAGGGTTAACGATCGTTAGGAGTTTGTTTGGTTTAGGGACTATTGGTGCAATAGATTAGGACTACTAATGTAACAGTTGGAGGACTAATGGGGCTAGGGAGTTAACTGGGTTATGGTTAAGTGGATTTGGTAGGCTTTTGGGCTTTTTTATGATAAATGGGCTAGTTTTAAAGGCTTAACGAGCTGACTTGGCCCATTAACTTGGGTTGGGTTAGCCCACTAAGATGCATACGCCTTCGGCTTTGGTTTTCCACACTCTTTCCAATCCCGTGCTTAGTTTTGTTTGGTTTTTGCCTTGTTTTTGTCTTTTTGTAAATATCCGTTACCTGCACAGTAAATAACACAAAACAAGCATATATTTGGTATTTTATGTCCGTTTTTTGGTTATTTAAGCTCGTTTTATTAAGATAAATGTATGTGTATTTAAGCACATACCAAAACCCCTCATACTAAACTATTGTTGTGTCCTTACGCAATGAGATAAATCCATGTTTAGAAAACCAAAAATTTCAACCCCCTTAAATTAAACACCTTTAAAAGTAGCAAATTGTAAAATTTAAAGGGATTAAAAAATTACTAGTTTTTTAAACACTTTCCGTTTTTACCATTTTCTTTCTTGCACACATATTTTTTCTTATTTTTCATTATATACAACATGCTTGACTTTCATTATTGATCATAGCTTTTAGGATCACTGAATAAGAAACACCTCAATCCTAAGGTGCCCTAGAAGGATAAATTTATCGTCCCTGATTTTTCACTTATTCCCAAACTAAGCTTAAAAACGAAATCATTCTTAATTACAAGTTAGGATGCTAACGCTACTCATATTTGTAATTTATGTAAAACTTTTCCTCCCGACAGTTATTATATATTAAGGTGTGTGTGCTCAGTTTGAATTTAGACCATCCAACCCACATCTTAGATAGTTATAACCTTTCCAAGTTTCACGTTCCACTTTTAGTTATATGAATTCAAAGGTGAGATTGTCCCATGTAGCAACATTTCTTCTCGGCACATCCCAACCTCGTCGGCTAAGTGACCGGGCTTTTGACACCCCTCAGAGAATAATTTGTCGAGACTCTCTGACTTTTGAACCCTTTACTAAAAACTTTCCGTAAAACTTAGTAAGTTTATAACTCAAAGCAAGCTAATTCCTCCAAAATTAAGACATTGTAGGTAAGTTAATTCCTTTAGAGTGACTTTCTTCTCGGAACCTCCCGACCTCATCGGTCAAGTGCCCAGGCTTTTGACACCTCACAGAGAATACTGATCAGAATTAACAAACGTCCGGTTTCAAAATTTTGTAGGGATTAACAAGTTTAAGTTCAAAAGAATGTTTAAATTTTAGAAAAAGACATTTTCCCTTTATTTATTAAGCAACTATACTAGCAACATTATTATATTTTTCACATCATTTTCATTTTTTTCATTTTTTCATTTTTTTAGTGACATTTATATTTACACCGTATAAAGAGAAAATTTCTTTTTAGAAAATCAAAACATATTTTTGATCAAAAACTCTTATTTATCAATTCATCGGTAAAGCTTTTTACTCTAAAAATGTTGATCTTAACGGACTTTTAAGAGTGATAAAACTCTAACTTGTCTTTCAAAAAGAGAACATATTATTAGTCATTTTAGAAGCTACTGGGAGAAAAAGCCACAAATTACACTTATGAGCTTTTAAGATTTCCAACTTATATTTAACTCTATCATTTCTCGTTCTTCGCAAATTTAAAATCTTTAATAAAAAGATCCGTGAATGCATAGCCAAATAAAATTAAGCTTTGCATATTTAAAGTCATTTATGGAAACTTGCAAAATCTTTGCCTTTTGAGCTAGAATTCGCATTTTAAAGCTTCTTGTATAAAAGACTAGCAAAAGCTTATACATTTATAAAGGTTAAGGGAGTAAGCTATAGCACAACATGCTCGGTCAAGTCAAAAATTATTCTTATTCTCACCAGCGGAAAGTCAACATTTGTGATAAACACTTATTTAATTTTTGCAAATTTTTTTAAACTTTGGCATAAAATCACATTTTTTGTATTTTCTTGGTAAAACGGGGTTACGTGAAAGACATAGACAAATGCAAGTGAGATCAAATCGATAGATTCCCCCCTCATACTAGAACGATACATTGTCCTCAATGTAGGGGTTGCCACTCCCCTCATACTAATTTAAATATATATTCCTAATATAAAAGGGAATCTCACGTAAATCTAAAGCCGTTTATTAATTATGCCAAAGATTAAACGTTAGTCAATAAGATCAAGGATATAGGATTCCCAAAATAAGCATGCAAAGGAATGAAGATCGAGTGAGCGCTGGACAAAACCACGAGCACGAGAGTCTTCATAACCTGGGTAATCCTGACAACACAGAATCAAAAAACACGAGGGGAAAGGGAGAGGGTGAGCCCCTTCACGTCACACTTATTAGAAAATAGAAAGAAGACAGAAACACAGGTTGCCTCCCGAGAAAGAAGCGCTTTTTGGTTTGTGGTGACGGTCACGGAGCTTGGACTAGACCCCGAATTTAATTGTTATGGGGAAGGTTTGGGATCGGATCAACCATGGGTAGTATGTCCCTTCCAAAGTAATGTTTGAGTCTATGACCGTTCACCTTGAAGTTAGGTCCGTTGGTTGAAGATAACTCAACGGTACCATAAGGGAAAACTTAGGTGACAGTGAACGGTCGAGTCCAATGGGTCTTAAGCTTGCCCGAGAAAATATTTAATCGAGAATTGAAGAGAAGGACTCGATCACCAACGTTAAAGACGCGGTTCTTGATTTTGGAGTCGTGAATCTTCTTTGTTTTCTCTTTGTAGATTAAAGAGTTCTCGTAAGCTTGATCACGAAGTTCATTAAGTTCATTCATTTGAACTTTCCGATTATCACCCGCGCCTTTAAGGTCGAAATTGCAATGCTTCAAGGCCCAATATGCCTTATGTTCAAGCTCGATGGGAAGATGACAAGCCTTTCCGTACACAAGCTTATAAGGAGTGCACCCGATTGGTGTCTTAAACGCGGTACGAAAGGCCCATAATGCATCTTCCAACTTATCGGACCAAGAATCACGGTTTTCACCTACGGTTCTTTCTAATATACGTTTCAAACCATGATTTGAACTTTCCCACTCGTTTGTGGATGATACGCGGTAGAAAGTCGGTGGGTAACCCCATATTTAAGCATAACCTTTGCGAATTGGTCATTGCAAAAATGAGTACCGCGATCACTAATAATAGCACGAGGAGTTCCAAAACGGGCGAAGAGAGATTTTAAGAA
>BQNB010139672.1:2900-17523 GCA_026074375.1 Tanacetum coccineum
TTCATGGACTTGATGAATAGGGTTTGCAAACCATATCTGGATAGATTTGTGATTGTATTCATCGATGATATTTTGATCTACTCCAAAAACAGAAAGGAGCATGAAGGACATCTTAAGTTAATCTTGAATTTATTGAAGAATGAAGAATTGTATGCCAAGTTCTCAAAATGTGAGTTTTGTCTGTCAAAGGTACAATTTTTGGTCACGCGATTGATAGTGAAGGCATTCAAGTTGATCCCGCGAAGATTGAGGCAATCAAAGATTAGGCGTCGCCCAAGACACCTACCGAGATTCGTCAATTTCTAGGTTTGGCCGGTTTCTACCGACGATTCATCGAAGGATTTTCAAAAATTGCTAGCCTATGATGAAACTGACTTAGAAGAGCGTGAAATTCGAATGGGGAGAAAAGGCAGAAACTGCATTCCAGTTGTTGAAGCAAAAGTTGTGTAGTGCGCCGATTTTGGCTTTACCAGAGGGAAGTAAGAAATTCGTGGTATATTTGCGATGCTTCGCATAAGGGGTTGGGCCGCGGTTTTGTGCATGAGAGAGAAGTCCCTAGCTTATCATCCTCGCCAACTCAAGGTTCACGAGAAGAACTATACCACACACGACCTAGAGCTTGGTGCAGTAGTGTTTGCCCTGAAGATGTGGAGACACTATCTGTACGGTACCAAGTGCGTTGTGTTCACCGATCATAAGAGTTTGCAACACATACTCGACCAGAAGGAGCTGAATATGAGGCAAAGACGTTGGTTAGAATTGTTGAGCGACTACGACTGTGAGATTCGATATAATCCAGGAAAGGCGAACGTGGTGGCTGATGCCCTGAGGTCAAAGGAAAGAAGCCAGCCGCTAACGATTTCGAGCTTTGGTTAGACAATAGGTTAAATCCTCCTAAGGCAAAATTTTTAAGTGCTCAATCGGAAGCCAGAAAGGAAGAGAACTTCATCAACGAAGATTTGCGTGGCATGATTAACAATATAGAACCATCGACACTGACGGAATGTATTTTTAAACAATCGAAGATTGGGGATTCCGTTTTTGGAAGAGTTTAGGCCTGATTATGCAATGAGTCGCATAAGTCAAAGTATTCCATCCACCCTGGATCGAATAAGATGTACCAGGACTTGAAGAAGTTATATTGGTGGCCTAACATGAAAGCAGAGATTGCCACTTATGTCAGCAAGTGTTTAACATGTGCAAAGGTTAAGATAGAATATCAGAAACCATCTTGTTTTTTTGGTTCAACCAGAGATCCCACAATGGAAATGGTAGAACATAACAATGGACTTTGTGACTAAACTGCCGAGGACAGCGGCTGGGCAAGACACGATTTGGGTAATCGTTGATCGTCTCACTAAATCTGCTCATTTCTTGCCTATGAGAGAAGATGACACGTTAGAAAAATTGACGAGACAATACTTGAAGGAAGTAGTCTCAAGGCATGGAGTACCGGTTTCGATCATCTCTGATCGCGATGGAAAATTTACTTCACATTTTTGGAAGTCTCTACATAAAGCATTAGGTACTCGATTGGATATGAGTACAGCCTACCATCCAGAGACCGATGGTCAGAGTGAGAGAACCATTCAAACGTTAGAGGATATGTTACGTGCATGTGTACTCGACTTTGGAAAAGGTTGGGATAAACACTTAACCGTTGGTAGAATTTTCATATAACAACAGTTACCATACCAGCATTAAGGCTGCTCATTTGAGGCTTGTATGGGCGCAAGTGTCGATCACCCATCTGCTGGGCTGAAGTTGGGGACAGTCAGCTCACTGGCCCAGAGATCATCCACGAGACAACCGAAAGAATAGTTCAAATCAAGAGCCATATCCAAGCCGCCCGTGATCGTCAAAAGAGCTATGCGATGTCCAGAAGAAAACCCCTTGAGTTATCAAGTAGGGGAATTAAATTCCATGTTGAAAGTGTCTCCTTGGAAAGGAGTGATACGTTTTGGCAAACGGGGAAAGCTGAACCCTCGTTATATTGGACCTTTAAGACCATAGCCAGATGTAGTAACCGTTGCTTATCGTCTAGAACTTCCCGAGAGGTAATAGAGGTTCATAGTACGTTTTCACGTAACGAAATTGAAGAAATGCATGGTGAAGAAACCGCTTGCTATACCATAGGAGAGATCCAAGTTGACGACAAATGAATTTCATCGCAGAAACCGTCGAATTTATGGACCGTGAGGTCTAGCGTTTGAAGCAGATTCGTATTCCATTTTCAAAGTGCGGTGGAACTCTAGGAGAGGCCTGAGTTCACCTGGAGCGTGAAGACCCAAGATGAAAAGAAATACCCGACACCTTTTCCACCAACTCTGTGCACCCACTGCAGAGGTTCGTCCTAAGCTTTGAGGACGAAAGCTTCCTTTAACGGGAAAAATGTGACAACCCGAGATTTCCCCGTTCAACAAGTTAGAGTCCGTTTCCGTGTATGTGAATTTTGAATTTTTAAATGTTTCGTTTAGCTTTGCCGTTTAACCGGAAAGTTGTTTCGTTGTTATCTGAGAATCGTCTCCGGGAGCGAACCGGGACGCCAAACGTTGTAGTATTTTGGCAATATCCGCGTTTTTATGTTTTTAAGCAATGTTTAAAATTTCATAATTTTTAGTGTTACCGTTACTCGTTTCGTTACTTGCGTTATCCGTGTTTTACCTAAACTATAAGCTTAAGCATGCAAGACTTGGAAATTAAATCATTTTGAGAGCACTAGCAACAAGTATTATAAAAATGAAATGGTCCCCCCCATTCCTTGTCAATTTTCGGTGCAAACCAACAACAACAAAGAACTTGGTGGACAAGTTTAAATTCAAAATGGAATGGGACAAGAGTATATTACATTGTTTTTTCCATCTAAACTCTCATTGGTGGATCATTTTGGTCCCCCCTCCCATCTTTTGTCCTCATTTTCGGTACACACACACTCACCTTGAGTGTGTGAAGTAAACTTGGTGTTATATACTCATTCTAGGTTCATTTGTTCATTTCATACACACACACTTTACATTTGAGCTTCTCTTTCTCTCTTGTTCACCCTAAAACCCACGAAAATATACAAACACATACAAATCCATTTATTTTTCATCTTTGATCAAAAACACTTGAAGATTTATTGAAGGTTTGATCATTTGTATCATCCGGGTATTTGTTAAACATCCATTGGTGTTGCATATAAACTTTGTTCATCACCAAATCTTCTAGTTTTTTGTAATTCTTCAAATTCTTAAACAACTTGTACTTTTATACTTCTCCATGATGCATACATACTAGTTTGTACAATCTTATTTTGTAAAAACAAAAGGTTTAAAACTACCATAAACTCTAAAGGGTATGTATATTTTCGGCATACATAAGAATAAAATATAAGGAAATGTTAGTTTTTGTGATCGTGGTTTATTTTCGTTGAATAAAAATAAATTGATATGCTATATGTTCATTTTGTTTGACTTATGTATAACAAGCTTATGGAAAGCTTAATCTAATTATTTGGACTTATTAGGGCTTGTATAAATTTCCGCACAAGATAGAAAATAAAGAATGATGTATTGTTTAGCTTATTTTTGTTTTGACTTATTTTGTTAGCTTATTTTCTAGCTTTATTGTTAAAAGAACAAATTGATTAAACTTATCGGCTCAATAAATCAAGCTCGAAATATAGTTTTATAAAGCTAAAGCTAGACGTCCCACATACAAGAACCCCACACTATGAGACATTCTTGAGCTCAAATTTTGGCTTATTATCTTGGACTTATTGTTAGCTTAATTTAATAGCTTATCTTTAGGTCGCGTATTTATTACTTAATATTTTTTTGCTTATCGATTTAATGGATAAGTAAACTACATTTGGACAAAACGGGCCAAAGCCCAAAATATATGCAAAACATACAAACCAAAGTATAAAAGCTTACGGTGTAGTTATTGGATAAGTTCGTGAGTGACTTATTTAATAATGTACGATTTAGATGTTTTACGTTTAATTATTTTTAGACGTCGAACGTTACAATTAATAATGGATGTGATGACGAGTAAATTGTAAATATGGAAAGTGGTTTGAAAGTGGTATTAAATTAAAGTCTACGACTTTGGAAAACGTGTAAACACGAACGGGTCATGCCGAAATTTTGTAAAATCTTTTACTAGAAACCTATTTGGAAAAACCATAAAAAGCTAAAATGCAAATTGCGAATAAATTACCTAACTATTTGGAAATATTAAATGATAAATAACAAGTTTACTTATGTATTAACAATAACAAATATAATATCTATATAAGTAATATAATATTATATATGTACGTTTCGTAAAACTCGATCACTAACGTTTTTAAATATATAACTAACGTTTGCTAAAAATGACAATGAACGTGCATGCATCAATATAGTACGATAACCTTCCGAGTCTAAATCGAAACCCATATTCTTTTAGGTCATACCCGTGTACCGCCGTTCATTCCAAGTGACCATACTTTTGACGTATACTCTTTACCTTATCATCAAGGTGAGTTCATAGCCCCACTCTTTTACCCGTTTTGAATAAATGTTTTATAATATGGGGTGAGAAACATTGCTTGTTTTTAAAATTGGACACAAGTACTTTACGTGAGATTTTCCCTTTTAAACAGTGTTGCCTTAAGTAGCTGTTAAGCCACTACTGCCCGAACTATAATGAACTGTCGAATCTCTTGACCTGAGGAACCGTCGAGGGGCGCGAAGAGGTAAATAGATCTATTGGGACAAATTATCCCTAATCACGGGTGAGTAGTCGCCTCACATACCGACGGGGCGCCCGATAAACGGATATATGTCATGTCGTACTGGTTAGGTTGTCTTTGGTCGGACACCTGGAAGGGCACAATTACTTATAGCAATGTACATGCTAGCATACACAATTAGCTTCAGTGTCATGAGCTTAGCGCAACGTAAATACTTTTTATGTGAAGTTGTATTTGTTATAACTGTCGCATACGTGTTGATAACTTGTGGTCCACTATAATAAACGTGTTGAACTAAACCTATGAATTCACTATGCCAACATAGTTGACCTGTTTTTAATAAAGCATGTTTTTCTCAGGTGCTTAGCAAGGATGCTGTTGATTGACTTATATGGAGTCTATATGCCTACACCAGTTTACCAAGAGATTTATCTATGTTTTAAATACCGTTGTTGAACTATTTAAGCTTCCGCATTTTTAAACTTGAATCTTTTGAATTTAATTGATGTAAAACTTATTATTATTATTTTTAATCTATGCAACGGTGTTTATTTTCAAAACGTACCCTTAGAGGTCGTTCTTTATGCTTTGTACTTGAGATGATCAATCAAGTCACGCCTCCGGACACGTGTCCGTCCAGGCCCCGTCTGGGGGTTGTGAAAACCGGTTTTGGCCAAAACCGGTTTACGAACCGATTGACTAAAACCGGTTCAGTTTAAAAAAAAAACCGGTTTTGTACACCTCTACTAACGACTAGATTGCCTCCAAGCCCCAATCAATCTCAACAAAATCACAAAGTAGCGATTTCGATGACATTAAAAATAAAAAAATAAAAATTAATAAAAATATATCAAATTGGATGCTGAATTAAAGAACACAAAATTTTTAAAAATTTGATGAAATTAAATATAAAAAAAATAAATAGATAAAAAGATATTTCAATGTAAAATAAAGGTGATTTTTAATTAAGAAGTGACACGTGTCACTTTAGTATTTTCTTAAAATGAGATGAATGATCAAGATTGCACATAACAAAAAGTTGTTACAAAAGGTTGTTATATAAAATGAGATGGATGTGTTTGTTGTTAAAAAATGATATTTCTATAAATAGAAAAGGAAAAGTCTGAATTTTCAGACTTTTTAAATATGAAAGTGTCTCAAATACTTTATAATGCATAATGTACTATAAATATAGATGGTATAGATTAGTATATAGATACACGCTAACAGGCCTAATTAGTAGACCTACTTTTGGGCCTATAATTATACCATTCAAAGAAGTTTGATCGTTTCAAATACTTCGAATGACAATAAACTCGGGTAACACTTTACACCTCAACTTGTTGGGCCCATTTTACATGTACCCTTTCAGTTAGCAGATTAAAATCAATCTTACAAGTCATGATGCTTTTTTTCTTCTTAAGAACAATATCGATAGCTAATCTTTATTTGAAATGATTGTTAATCTTTCTATGTAAGAACACTAGAGATATATAAGAATTAACAATATTTCAACATATATATGTACAATGACACGTCTTTGGATCTTTACATTTCCCTGCTGCAGACTTTCCCAACAAATCACGACAAGCTGAATTGCAATCTTTATCTGGACAATTATTTTGCCATGGAATATAGTAATCGCATACCCCGAGATGTATCTTCATATTAGTAATCTGATCATCACCTATAATGCCATCAATAGTATTAGTATCCAATCATTTTAATCGAATGAAAGAAACACATCAAAACGGAACAAACCAAGAATATGCACATAAATGTCAAAATCACCTGTTATTGTTGTTGATGATGTCGTTGCTGCGATAAGTAGTAAAAGGGTCATGAACATGCTAATCTACTTCATCTCTTTGCTTTTAGCTTCAATGTTGATTGCCAAAGAGTGAAGTTTGAAAATTTGTCTCCACATCAGTTGTTATTTTATAAGCTGTTGAGAGTTATTATGTCATTAACTAATAACCTTGTATGTTTACCTGCATTAAGTATATGAATATTTGATATTAAAAGGATTAATGGCATTGTATGGTCTAAAACAGTTACCTAAAATGTGATAAATTTTACTGGAATTATCTTATCAAATTCTTATTGATATGGGTGTAAAAATGTTAATTTAGATTGATTGTGGTCTATATTTTTTGTATATTGTATCATTAGGAGCTTCTCGATATATTTTACCATTAAAAATAAATTTAATGTCAAATAAAAAATTTCAATATTTCATTATATCTTTGTATCGAAACCAATAAAGACAGGTTTCATGTTTCGATATCTTGTAAAAATCTTTTATTCAAAATATAAATAACTTTTAAATTTGATTCACTAAAGTTTATTTCTTTAAAAAATAAAAAGAAGTACTCTTGAAAGAAGAAAATATAATTACATAGAAGTTTTCTGGATGATGTTGAGAAGTTGTCGAGCCGAGCCATAAACCTAGATTACATCATTAACGTGATTGTGTTTTTTTGAGAAATTACCAAATGATATATGGAGGGGGGGTGGGGGGGGGGGGGGGGGTTGGATGTATTTTGAAACAGAATCTTAACCATCTTATGCAACCGTTGAAAACGTTCACTTGCTTGAGGTTCATGTCATAGTGATTATTACACTATTCATGTACTTTTCCATGATCGTCGAGTTTAAAAGAAGGTGTACATTTGAACAACAAAGGTTAAAAGTATTTTGTTCAAGTCAAGTTTGTGTCATACAGTGAAAAAAATGAGTTTTCACTGTTTTTAGACATAAATAATTATGAATGAATATGATTATTATATGTAGAGTCTTGTGTGGTTACGTAGTCATTGGTGAGAGCTTTGTCACTAGACTTTATATGTTCAAAACATAGTGTGAATAAAATATCAAATCTCAAAATATACGATGTTTGAAATGAACTTAAGGAAAGAAATGCGCTTATAAGATTATATGTAAAAACAAGAAGTCTTTACTATAACTTGGTAAAATAACATGGGCTCAATATGTGTAACTTCGGATTTTGAACACAAGACATATAGGAGCTTGGTTTGAAAAAAAAATAGTAGGCTTGAGTTTGACTTGATAGTTAAGATCAATGTAGACCCGAGTACATTTGTCATAAGGACCCAATTGCATAATCCTGACCCACATCATTTTTTCATCAAAAATAAAAAAACTCATTTCCACCTTTTATAAAAATAAAATATCTTACAAACGTAAATCGTTCACACGACAAAAAATACACATCTGCGACGATTATTTTTTATCTTTCAGTAGACGTTTGACACGATATACCTATTCGAGAAATTTTTCTTTCGATTTTTTTTTTTCATCACGAATTGCGAAAATCATATATGATTCGCTATAAACGACCATATATATTCGTATAAAGGATCCCATATATGAATTTCAAAAAATCAATATGATTCATACAAAATTAATGATTTGTGATTCCGACAAACTTTTTTCAATTTTTGTTTCGTCACGAATTACCAAAATCATATATGATCGTATGACGAATCATAGATGATTCGTACACGAATCATATTATATTTTAAAATCAATATATGATTTCATAAATCATATATGAAATCATAAAATCGTATATGACTTCATAAAAATCATAAAAAAAGTCGTCGAAAGTATATAGTGTCGTCCCCCTCTATGAAAGATAATTTAATTCTCGTCGCGATGGTATGTTTTGTTTTGCGTAACGATTAACGGTGTGTGAGATATTTAATTTTTAAAAAAAGGTGGAAAGTGGGTTTTTTTATTTTTGATGAAAAAAATGAATGGCTATGATTGGTTCATTGGGTCTATGACAAATGTTGGGTCTATATTGAACTTTTGGCTTGACTTGATAGTTCGTCAAGCTTTAACCATATAGGCTTGAGCTTGGCTTGAGTAAAATTTGATTAAAGCTTGAGCTTGGCTTGAAAAACTTGAATGTGTATAAAATTAATGTATTAAATAGTCAAACGCCCAAACTCATCAATAAACATATGCATAAAGTAAAACAGACAAAAACCATAAGTGAAAACCAAAGTAGATTCATTAAACATTAATAAAACTAACAATAACATTCTCGTACCAAAGTACAACATTAGAATGAAACATAAGCCAAAGTACTAATTAATGTTCAAATGTATAAAGTATTTCAACAAAAACGTACATTAGCCAAAGTACTAATTAGTTTTTGGTTAGTTTTGGCTAATGTACTCAAAAGTTAAAACTAAGTATGAAGAATACAAAGCACTAGAATATAAATCGTTAGATTAATTAGGGTTAAAGGTCATTTTAGAATATATCATTCATTTATTTATGAAATAGGTCTTTATAATTAAGTTAATACTAAAATTACCCCTTAATTACTCATATGAATTTATTATATATTAAAGCTTGAAAAAGCTTGATAAGAGCTCGAGCCGAGCTATCAAAAGCTTGAGCTTGATAAAAGTTTGGCTCGATCGAGTCAAGCTCGAACTCGAGTTGCTTGATAAAAGCTTGACTTGATTGCAACCCTAGTTTTGACCCATAGTTTAAACTTTCGGTTGCAATTGCTTGTTTAAAAGGCCAATTGTAACAACATATTATTAAGTTCAATGTCATTTTAACTAGTTATAAAGAGTACTCTCATTTCATGAATTCTTATGAGTATAAATGTCATCCTCATTCTTAATTCCATGACACACCAAAACACACAACACAACTTATTCTTTTCTATCCCAACACACTCACAAGAATTCTAGCAAATTTTCAGACAAGTTGTCAATTCCGGCATTATATTGCTTTAGCCCGTTGTACCCTGTACACGTTAACTATTTTAAGGGAATTATGTTCAACACGAGACTCGGTCCTATTTTTTGATAGGTTATGTTTAGAAAGTGTTCAAGTTCTTCGTATTATTAATTTAAGTAGTATTGTGATTTTCTTGTTGGTATTGTAATTTATATTTTGTACAGACACTATCCTTTATCGCAATTATTTTATTGGCCTAAAGGGTCTGGGAGGATGTCAAATGTTTGAACTGATCACATGAACAATTTTGTTCATGTCATGATCTCCTTTTTTCCCGGTCAAGAAAAACTTAGTTGTGTGATACGAACCAAATGAATAATAAGATGAAATAAATGAAATAATAAAGATAAATGATCTATTTTGATGGGATAAACTGACTCCCCGAATGCTTTATATTAATGAGATAAATCAACCCTCAATATTGATAACCAAATCAATAATTCGTATCATTCAACATAATCAGAAGTACAACATCTATTTATTATAAAAAAACATCGTAATACTATTCTTATAGAATAAGGTACTAAGCGCTTACTTTTAATTAAAAACACTATCTACACAAAATAGAATAAAGTTTTGGGTGCATTCAAGAATCAAGATACTGATAAAACAAAAGTCTGGATGAAAGGAATGTTTTCTTACCACACAATTTTGAAACCTGGTTCGAACCCGCTGGGTCCAATCAATCGAACCGGTTTCCGTTGAAAAAACGGGAGTCAAATAAACGGTTTGTATTTTTCAAACCCGATTTGACCCTCCGGTTTGAAGTGACTCGGGTCTACCCGGTTCTCGAGACCGGCCGGTTTTTGTTTTTTTCATGTTTTATTTTAACAAATGAAAGCAAGTTATAGTATATGTTTGCGATGTAATTTTAAATTTTGCATTTGTAATCGTTAGTAAATGGGTTTTTAGGCTCAATATATGAAATATTCATATTTATATATATCTATTTGTATTCTTGAAAAAAATATATAATTCTTTTTTGTGTGCGAGACCAGGTTGAACCGGTGGTAGAACCGGTAACCCGATGACTCGATCGGGTCGATTACAGACCCGGTTTTTAAAACATTGCTTACCACAATCGTGAATAGTGATTTCAAACTTCAAACGAACAGTACTTTGGGTGAACAATTCTTTTTCTTTAAATCCTAGAATCGAGCGACTCTGGCCGGGCCGATAATAGGATGAAAAGAACGAAATAAAAAAGATAAATGGTCTATTTTGATTGATAAACAGACCCCACAATGGGTTATATTAGTGAGATAAATCGACTCTCCAACAATTGATAATCAAATCAATTACTTCATATTCAACAAAATAAGAATTACAATCTTAATGCCTTATCTATAATAGAAGATATCCTATACTTACACTAAGAACCTAGCTTTTTCACAAAAAAATATACTCCTTAATAAAAGTGTTGAAATATATAGTCTCAAGCTGGTAAATAAGTTGAGGGACTAATGTTGTTTTTTTCTATTGTTGCTTTAGCTTAAACAAATTTTGAGCTACTTTTGAAAAGTTGTTGATTATTGAGGGACTGAAGCTGTGATTTCTAAAGTCCAGCTATATATATGTTGGTTTGACTCATTTAGAGTTATAACTCTGATATCTCTCTCTTTTATCTATATCTCTCTCAAAAAGTTGTAAACCCTAATTAAGATTATCTTGATATTGTGATTCATTGAGCAGTTTTGTAATAAACTATTATCAATTAGATAATAGATCCATATCTGATTAGCAGTGGTGGATTGTGGTTGATTTGATTAACTAACTTAGATCAGTTCTTTGTCTTTGTGTTTTTTCAAATTGAGATTTGATTTAATAAAATTGCTTAGATTGTGTTTTTTTTCATGGTATCAGAGCCATGTTACTTTGAAATCATTTTCTAAAAAATTAGGGTTTCGTAAAATTTTGGGGTTTTCTAAAATTAACTAGTTATCTTTCAATTAACCTGTTTAGATTAATAGATCTGTGATTGAATCTTACAAATCTATAAGTTTTTTAATAAACGCATAATTTTTGAAAAAAATTAAGGTTTGGTGTTTTTTGGAGGTTTCGATCTCTGAAGGTTTCTTGTGTTGATTACGTATCTTTAATCAACATATCTGGTGATTTTAAGTGTTCTTGAAAGTTCTTGGCTATTTTACCTAATTTGGAGAAATAGGGTTTGTGGATCTTGGTTCTGGGTCATTGGTTTGCTATTATTCATCTGCTATCTCTCTTGACTAAGTGAATCAAGATAATAGTAGGTTTGGTTTCCGCTGCTTATTCTTGAAAGCTCTTTAACACTTCTCATACTCTCTCTTTACTTTTGTGTTCTTTTTTTTCTTGCATTAGATTGTTGGAGGATAGGTAGAGGCACTATTAAAGAGTTGTAATTGTTGGTGAGGTGTTGATTACTTTTCTGTGTTCTGTTCTTTATTTGTGTGTTTATTCATGTCAAGTTATGTCTGTCAGCCCTTGATATGCCACCTTTAGTGGTGTGAAAATCTAGGAACTTCTTTCTTCTCTTAAATCCTATTTGTTGATTGATTATTGTTGTCATCATGTCTGTTCATGGGTATACTAATGATGAGTTTATTGCTGATGATCCAGTTACTTTGATAAGTAGACTAGATGTTAGTAACCCATTGCTTTTACACCCTAATGATTATGTTGATTTAACTGTTGTGTCTGTGAAATTAAAAGAAACTGAAAATTACCAAGTATGGTCTTATGCTATGCTTTTGGCTTTAGAAGGAAAAAATAAAATTAGTTTCATAGATAGGTCTTGTAGAAGATCTGTAGAATACTTATGTAATCAATAACACCAAAGAACTATGAAGAAATCTAGAGAGAGAAAGAGGTTGAGAGGATGCTTCTAGTGAGAGAAAGTAAACAAGAAAATACACACTTCGATTATGAGAACAACCAACCAACACCCTCTACATGTGTAGAGAGGGTATTTATACATAAGATAGGGGCCGGCCAATAGGCTCAGTCCATGGGCTTTTCCTAAGCTAGCCTATCTAATTTCCAAATATTACTTTACGAGCTATCAAACGATATAATGGAAGTGACCGATACTTTTTGTGATCCTAACAATCTCCCCCTAAGGGAGGTCACTCTATTTTACAAAAACTTAAACCTAGCATACTATGCTTTGTCTTCAGTCTTGTGCTCGCAGACTTGTTTTCTTTACTTCAACTTGTGATATGTTGTAGTGATCATTGACTTTAGACTTTGACTTGACATGAATGTGATCTTGAACTCCTTGAGGTCATCAACCAAACATAAGCTCTTATCATCATCTTGTGATCTTTTGCCTTCTTGTGAACTTGTGACTTTTGGACCAACATGCTCATACTGTGTAATCATCTTTCTTGATATTCTTTAACTTTAACACTTCGTCACTTTATGAAGGACGTGCGGTATCAAATTAATACTTCGTCACTTCAAGAAAGACGTACGGTATCAGAGTAGAAGAAGTCTTGAAACATGTACTTGAGCTTTCATGATGTCTTTATATATGTCGGTCGAGTATGAGCATGTGGTATTGGCTTTGACTTGTCATCGGGAAACTGCTACCACCGTCAGGAGACCTGCATGAATGGGTTAGTGATAAAAAACATATATGGACGAAAGTGGCTTTGTCACTTCGTCGAATACGGTTGTAGCAACCACGGTTCCCCGTTACTCAGTATAAATACTGCATGTAACCAGGTAGAATTCCTAAGAATCTCCTTGACAGGGTTTCGCAGCTGCGCTAGCCGTTCTCATTACCAGAGCGTCTCAAAGCAGACAAAACGGTAAGAGTAAACCCGTAAGTTACCATCTTCCCGATTAAGCCGTTACTTTGTGTTTAGCTTTCCTATGTCCAAATACCCTTGTGAGGCTTCCCATGGACATAAGATTGAAAATCGATTTAGAAAATCAGTCGGTGTGTCAAGAAGCAAATGGTTTTTATGACACACCAACAGTTTTATATTTTTTTTTAAAAATTCATTCGTCAATTCATAAGCTGGACCGAATCGATATCCAGTATCACAAGTTCGATCCTTATAGGATCTCACAAGTCACCTGCCAAGAGCTTGTTTGATGTTGGCTCAAGCAGGATTTCCATCTTCACTCTGACTACTTAAGCATCACTTAGATGTTCTAGCAAAATCACAAGGATAATGCATATGACTCTTTATACATTTCTTGTTTTTCACATTGTGTGAATTAGCAAGCATATTTTGGATAAGTGTCCTAATGAGATTTATGGATGATCTCTTTTGGCTCTAGACTCAATAGTTCACATTTGGTTTTAGTAATTGGAGGCTGGAGCAGACTGCCACCTTTTCAATACCAACTAACTCGAAGTGAGAAAGTCGATAGAAATGCGTGTAATCTCCATGAGAAATAAAACATAAATCTTTTGTGAGATTCTGAGTGACTAGGGAGGGTTGTGCATTGCATCACTGGGTCCATTATGTCAGCCTTCAATGTCAGCAATCATCTTTGTAATTCTTGACAGCAGATGTATTGACCCGGCTTCTGCCAAAGTGTAAGGAGGGCTTCTTTCTTTTCACCCTTTATTTTAACTTTTCTTTTTAATTCTTCAACCCCTTCAGTGCTTATCGAGACTTCATAACTAGTACCTTGTTGGGTTTGTTCCAGTACTAGCTCCATTTTAGTCGGCACGTTTTCCTTATTCTCACTTTTACTCCTTTTTTATATCATACCTATGGACTTCTACACTAACTAGTGGAATGTACCTGGGTAGATCCCTCTGGTTATGGCTGGATCGTAGGAACGAATACCTATACCTAACCACCTTATAACTCCAATACTGTAATTTAAATGGTCGGTCTTTGGTACTTCCACATTTTAGCCAACACGTAACCATTTGCTCCCCCTTCATATGTGCATTGATTAATCGAAAGAGTTTAGCACATATATGGGTTAGCGTACACTTAGAGATCTTAAAATTCACATCTTTAGCCATACATTTTAATCACATTTTCTCCCCTTATCAAAAATGTCAAATCTCTTGATATTTTCGATATCAATTGATTCAAATATTCATGATTTCAGGGAAAAAAAGTCCAATTATTCACATGCCTATTATTAGAACATTTTAATGCTCCCCCT
>BQNB010139674.1:0-17523 GCA_026074375.1 Tanacetum coccineum
GCATTATCATACTCTTACATTCATACAAGAAAAATCAAAGCAAAAATCCCTTTCCCCCTCCTCTAAACCCACGGCACACACTAAATTATTAGGGTTTCATTTTAATTTTGCAACCAAGGTATTCCAAGCATTCAAGTGTTCATTCTAAGGTTACCTAAGACTACTCAAGGTGTTGGGAAGCTTGGATTCGGGTTTAACAAGAAATTATCAAGAAAACATATTTAGGGTTTTCTTGATTAGGGTTTTGATTGTGAAGGCTTGTTTGGGGTTTACATCTTGTTCATCATCCCACTCATCTTCTATAAGGTCTATTTAATGTATTCTATGTTCATTCATTAATTTTCTATTATGTACATACTTGTTGTGTAAGTTAATCACCACCTAGATTCATTTTAAGGTTATATAAAGTGTTTGATGATTTTATATGGACAAATGACATGGACATTTAGAGTGCTAAATACATGTAAGATATACGGTATAATACTTGGTAAAACAATGGTGCAATGTTCTAAAAATAATTACAAACTAACTATTTAAATTGAAAACCCTAATTTTAATTAAATGCCTACTGTTGGAATTCGAAATATAAACCCTATGTTTTATATTTTATAAAAATAGTGCTCTTTACAAGGATCGTGAGCATGTAAGGAACTCGAAAAACGGAATTATAACGAACAAGTTATGGATTTTACAAGTTATATATATAATTAACTTTATAAAAATAATTATATAAACTGTGATGAACAGTAAAGTTACTGTTCACCAGAGGTTAAAAATCTCATAAATCTAATATTTTGATAAATTTCCTTAATACGAACCCACGGACATAAAGAACTCGAAAAACGGAATTATAACGAGCAAGTTACGCATTTTACAAGTTATATATAATTAATTGTATAAAAACAATTTTTATAAACTGCTGTGAATAGTAAATACTACTGTTCATCAGGGATTTAAATTTTATAAATTTAATATTTTGATAAATTTTCTTAATACTAATCCAAGGACATAAGGATCTCGAGAAACGGAACTATAACGAACGAATTATGATTTAAACAAGTTACATAAGATTAGTTTTATAAAAATAGTTTATATAAACTGTGATGAACAGTAAAAGTTACTGTTCATCAGAGGTAAAAATCCCATATATCTAATATTTTGATAAATTTCCTTAATACAAACCCACGGACATAAAGAACTCGAAAAACAGAATTATAACGAGCAAGTTACGCAATTTACAAGTTATATATAATTAATGGTATAAAAACAACTTTTATAAACTGCTGTGAATAGTAAAAGCTACTGTTCATCAGGGATTTAAATTTTATAAATTTAATATTTTGATAAATTTTCTTAATACTAATCCAATGACATAAGGATCTCGAGAAACGGAACTATAACGAACGAATTATGATTTAAACAAGTTATATAAAAATAGTTTATATAAACTGTGATGAACAGTAAAAGTTACTGTTCATCAGTGGGTTAAAACTTTATAAATATGATGTTTTGTTAAATTATTTTAATACGAAAACGTGGACATAAGAAACGTATAAAACGGAGTCGAAACGATAAAGATATGAAGTTTTAAAACTCGCGCGCATTACTTTTATTTTTATACAATCTTTTATAAAACAATTAATTTAATAATGAAATATCATTATTAAATCATACACTTTACAAATGATACATTAGTAAATAAAAATAATGTTTTCTTTACAAGTACAAGTACATATGTTTTAATTTAATAAAGTACGAGTTAATTATTGTTTTAACTTTTAAAGAATTAATAAAAACTATTAGGTGGTGGTGTAGCTATACAACATGTGATGTTTTATTTATATGAAATACATTATACTCATACGACCTATAATTAATTAGGTTGCATTCAAATTGCCGAGGCGATTCACTCTTTTGATTTAGATAATCAATCATTCACTTACGGTGAGTTCATAGCCCCGCTTTTATACAATTACATTGTTTTACAACTTTGGGGTGAGAAACATGCATCATTTTACATTTGGACGCAAGTACTCTTTTAAACATATTACGAGTTGGCCTAAGTAGCGAAACCCACTATTGCCCACTTTCATGAACTGTCAATTGCTAGTTAGCGAGCGCGAATGTTATGAATAGATCTATTTGGGATTGACATCCCCGTTCGGGTGAGTAGCGCTCATCGGTTTCGACAGTACTGAAACAACGAACGTATACATGTCGGAACAATTTGGATGTTGCGGGTTGAACATCTACATGGGCACATTTAGTGCATTAAATTGCATACATATATGTCGAGCTTCGGTGTCATGAGCTTAGTGCACTTCGTAATTACTTTTAAGATATTGTATGTGTTACATGTCTTACATTGGAAATCTTGCGGTCCTACTTTATACATTTACTAAACCTGTGAATTCACCAACTTTATGTTGACGTTTTAAAGCATGTTTTTCTCAGGTCAATAATGTACGAGAAACAAGGATACATTGGTGGTCATCATTTTGGAGTCATTACTATAAAGATTTGGATGCATTACATTTTGGGAATATTTGTTATGTCTTAAAATCTTTACTTTTCATGGATGAACTATTTAAGCTTCGGCTATTGTAACAAACAAGTCTATTTAATCCAATGTATCAATTTTAAACGACTCATATAGAGGTCGTTCTCATATCTCGTGCTATTGATCTATGAAGTAACACTCTCCAACCCATATTCCGCTGCGACCCATTTTAGGGGTGTTACAGATTGGCATCAAGAGCCTAGGTTATAGAGAACCAGGTCAAATGTTTTTACTTGGACTATAACCATTTTCAAACATTGCATCATACAAAAGTTTTTCACGAGACACATACACTATTGAGTTGCAATTGTTAATTATACTAAATGCTTACGTAATATGTACATACCTTATCATGTATATATACCTACCCTACCTTGCGTATATTTTACATTTATTTATATAAGAGTTATTATATAAATACAAAAACATTCTTAAGGACAAAGTATACAATAAACTCGTATGTCCTAAACATTAATCTATCTTATATGATATATGCCATCATTCATTCATAACATCATTCATGTATACCACCAATCATTCATACCATCGTCCATTCATACCATGATGCATTCCATTTTGCCATGTCACATTTTCATCACTGCCATGTGTGCATATTCATTCACCATGCATCATCGTATATCGTGAGTACCTTTCATAGTGCACGCATCCTGCATGGTTTCATATAAAGACGATTTATATAAACTTTTGCTTGTGCAGGTTATGGCTGCATCCACTATTCCCGTCCTTGCTGAGGAGAATCTTGGGGACCCGATCGATATCCAGGTAGATATCATTCACCCAGAGCCTGTCGCTGCAGTTGCTTTTCCTGCAGCGGCCATTGTGAGGACACAAGCCCAACATGGGGAGGCTATACGGGGCATACAAGAGCATTTATTAGGAGTGCCCACACAGGAGGAGATGACGGCTCTAAGATTTAGGGCAGACATTGCTGAGGCAGAAAATGCTTCATTGCGTGCTAGGATTAAGACTACAGAGGCAATCGAGAAGATTACTCGTAACCGTGAAAGACAGGCTCGTGTTAAGATTGAGCAGCAGTTGGCTGCGGTTCAAGAGTCCCAGCGTCAGGACCGAGAGGACTTTAGGAAACTCAAGGAGCTCATGACCAGTCAGTTCGGACGGCACTCATAGATATCCTGCTTCATGATTTATGTACTAGCTTGTATTGGAGATTTTTAGTATTAAGAAAACATGTAGTCTTTTGGTGGGAAGAAACAATGAACCCAATTATCTATTAAATTATGGTATTATGAAAACTTCGTCAATTTTATTTCAACTCTCTATTATCCATGCAAACCGCTTACTAAAACATCATGATTTTATGAAACACATCACTATCACACACTAAACTATTTCGATATCCCTCATAAATTGTTTCCATGGTCAATTTTCAAAACTATCTTGTTATCCATTCATAAACAATTTGTTACCTCAACATAAACTCCTTACAATTACATATAGGGTGACGAAGCTTATTGTTGAGAACGAGCATTTGAAACAGACCTACAAGCAACTTTATGACTCGATAAAACCAACACGTATTCAATCAAAAGAGTTAATTAGTCAAGTCAACTTAAAGTCTGTGGAAATTTCTGATTTAAATGCAAGTCTTCAGGAAAAAGCTTGGAAATTACAGCTCTCAAGATGAATTAAGGAAATTCAAAGGGAAATATCCTAGTTGATAATATGTTTTCAAACCACCTTAGTGATCCAGAGTGCATCAAGTTAATGTGGAACCAATAACACCTAATTGTTGTATAAAATGACAGCTCACTTGCCTATATTAAGAATTCTCAGGAGATTCCGCGGTTCTCAGGGATATAGTCGATTCATATTAAAGCTTAATTATCCCTTAGATCCAGCTCTTAGAAATCTGTTGTTTATAAGTATTACTAAACTAAATTAGAGATGCTTTCTAAAATCAGTAAACCTGTTCTAGTTTAACAGTTCGGGAGAACAATTAGTGTTGTGACCCCGCTGAACAAAGATTAAAAAGGGTAGATTCATGAGCTGTCACATCCTCAAGAAACACAAAAATAGCCCATACCTCAAGCTAGTTCTACAAACCTATGTTGTCCTTTCTACAGGAGTAAACCGTTACTAGTGCTAGCAGATCACAGCCTTCAGGCAATATAAGAAAGCTAAGGATTCAGCAAAAACCAAGTAGTACTCTGAAGAATAAAGTTGAAGCCCACCCTAGGAAGTTTAAATCTAGTTTGAAAAATAAAGTTTGTGTTGTCTGCACCTAAGGAACTGCTCATGTGCATGCATTCCAAGCTTAATGGAATTATATAACTTAAGTGTGTTAAGGTAATGGTTGCATGGCTTTCTGATTATATTAATATTGTGTGTTATCTGATTTTATACTATAACGTGATTGCTTTTTTTTTTAACCCCCCCCCCCCCCCCCCCCCCCCCCCCCCCCCCCCCCCCCCCCCCCCCCCCCCCCCCCCCCCCCCCCCCCCCCCCCCCCCCCCCCACCCCCCCCCCCCCCCCTTTTTTTTTTTCCCACCCCCCCCCCCCCTGCTCAATTGATCTGTTAGAAAAATTCAAAAGAGAAAAAGTTGAAATCAACAAGGATAAGGTGCGTTTACTAATATTGGTATATGGAGGACCTATTGGTGGCCTTCACTATTGTAGGATGCGTTGGGAGGGGGGGGGGGTTAGGGGGGGGGGGGGGGGGGGGTTTTGGGGGGGGGGGACCTTGGGAGTGGGGGGGGGTCCTTTATCGAGGATTACACAACTACTGAAGTGCCCCTAGGAAACAATTACTCTAGATAATGATAACACCTTAAACCTATTGCAACATTGGTTTATTCAAGGAAACCTAGGAAATCTAAAACTAATGTTCCTGTTAGCAACCCTAAGATTCTTCAATCTGTATCTGCTAACAAAAAGGAACCTAGTAAATCTTGGGGATCCATAAATTCTGATGTTCCATCTTCCTCTCTTGATGCATGTAGGTCGTTCAAATTATCCTCTGGTATTTGGACTCTGGCTGCTCCAAGCATATGACCGGAGATCGCTCTCAGCTCACCAACTTCGTCGGTAAATTCTTGGGTACTGTCAAATTTGGAAATGATCATGTAGCAAAGATTATGGGTTATAGAGACTATCAGAATGAGAATGTTACAATTTCAAGGGTTTATTACGTTAAAGGACTTGGGCATAATCTATTCTTTGTGTGACAATTTTGTGATTCCAACCTCGAAGTTGCTTTTCGTCAACACACCTGCTACATTTGCAATCTAGAAGGTGTTGATTTATTAACTGGATCTCGAGGGGACAAACTTTATAAACTCTCTCTATGGGATATGATGGCGTCCTCTCCTATCTGCCTCTTGTCAAAGGCCTCTAAAACCAAATATTGGTTATGGCATATGTCTCTCTATTTGTATTTCGTGCTCATTAATCCATCTTGCAGAACATGGTCTTGTTTGAGGTCTCCCTAAGCTCAAGTTTGAAAAGGACCATTTGTGTTCTGCATGTGCATTAGGCAAGAGCACGAAGAAACCCCAACAAAACCTAAATTGGAGGTCACAATCGAGTAAACTCTATCTATTGCACATGGATCTGTGTGGACCAATGCGTGTCACGAGTGTAAATGGAAAAAAGTACATCCTTGTTATTGTCGATGATTACTCTCTATTTACATGGGTAAAATGCTTGCGATCAAAAGATGAAGTTTTAGCTTTTATTATCAATTTTTTAAAGATGATCCAAGTATGACTTAAGGAAACCATCCGACACATCAGAACAGATAATGGAACTGAGTTTGTTAATCAAACATTGCGTGAATATTATGAGAAGGTTAGCATCTCTCATGAAACATCTGTTGCCCGCTCTCCATAGCAAAACGGTGTTGTTGAAAGACGAAATTGTACGCTAATTGAAGCGCCCGCACTATGTTAATTTATGATAAAGCTCTTATTTCATGGGCGAATCGGTTGCTACAGATTGTTATACAAAAATATTCCCATGTACGCCTTTGATACGGTAAAACACCATACGAGCTTCTGCATAACAAACCTCCTGACCTATCGTATCTTCATGTATTTGGTGCACTCTGCTACCCAACGAATAATAGCGATAACTTGGGCAAGTTACAACCGAAGGCCGACATAGCTATTTTCATTGGCTATGCACCCACGAAGAAAGCATTCTGGATTTACAACAGACGTACCAGACGAATAATTGAAACCATTCACGTTGACTTTGATGAGGGTGGGGAGGGGTGGTTTCTGCGATGGCTTCTGAACACAGCAGTTTAGGACCCACACTTCATGAAATGACTCTTGCAACAATCAGTTCAGGACTCGTGCCAAACCCTCATCCTCAACACCATTTGTACCACCTTCAAGAACTGATTGGGTATATGTTTCAAAACATTGTTTGATTTAATTATACAATCCTCTACAAGTGTTGATTTTCCAGCCCTTGTAGTATTGCTTCAATTGATGAAGTAGTAGCTCCAGAACCCGCTGTTTCAACCAGTACACCTTTCTTCAACCACAGTTGATCAAGATGCACATCACCATGTTATTTCTCAAACAACTCCGAAACTCTTGCCTCCCATCATTACCGAACGAAGTTGAAGAAATAATCTGATATGAAGGTGCACATATGGGTAATCAATCATGATATTGAAGTTGCACATATGGGTAATGATTCGTACTTTGGTATTCCAATTCTAGAAGTTCCTTCTGATCAATCTTTATTGTCAGATTCTATTCATATAAATGTGCCTCCTGATCACCAAATTTCTGAACACAATAACAAATGGACTAAGGATCATCCACTTGAAAATATAATCGGTGAACTCGCTAGACCAGTTTCCACAAGGCTACAATTACTGTTGAACCCAAGACATATAAAGATGCTTTGACTCAAGCTTGATGGATCGAGGAAATGCAAGAAGAACTCAATGAGTTCGAACGTCTTGAAGTATGGGAGCTCGTACCCTGACCAGATAAAGTTATGGTTATTACTTTGAAGTGGATATACAAAGTGAAACTAGACGAACTGGGAGGTATACTAAAGAACAAAGCTCGATTAGTGGCTCGTGGTTACCGTCAAGAGGAGGGAATTGATTTTGAAAGAGTCTTTTTTGCTCCGGTGAAGATTAGAGGCTATAAGGATTTTTCTCGCGTTTGCTGCTCATATGAACATGGTCGTCTACCAAATGGATGTGAAGACTGCGTTTCTGAATGGTAATCTGCGGGAAGAAGTTTATGTTAGCCAGCCAGATGGGTTTGTGGATAAAGATAAACCAAATCACGTGTACAAGCTTAAGAAAGCTCTTTATGGGTTGAAACAAGCTCCACGCGCGTGGTATGACATGTTGTCTTCATTCCTGATATCCCAAGACTTCTCCAAAGGTTCAGTGGATCCCACATTGTTCATACGCAGAGACGGCAAGGAACTACTTCTGGTATAAATATATGTCGATGATATCATCTTTGCTGCATCTACACCTGAACTTTGTGACCTATTTTCTAAAATCATGTGTTCAAAATTTATGATGTCAATGATGGGCAAAATCTCATTTTTCTTAGGACTACAGACTTCTCAAAGTCCTAGAGGCATCTTTATTAACCAGTCAAAATATGCCCTTGAATCCTTAAAGAAATACGGTTTTGACTCTTGTGACCCAGTGGATACTCCCATGGTAGAGAAATCCAAACTGGATGAGGATAAAGAAGGGAAAGCCGTTGATCTGTCACACTATTCATGGTATGATATGCACCCTCATTTATCTCACAGCCAGTAGACCTGACCTACAATTTGCTATATGCATGTGTGCCCGGTATCAGGCTCGGCCTACCGAAAAGCACTTACATGCAGTAAAAAGAATCTTTCGGTATTTAAGAGGAACCGTTAATCGGGGACTATGGTATTCGAAGGATTCTTCAATTGCTCTAACAGCATTTGCAGATGCGGATCATGCTGGTTGTCAAGATACACGTCGTAGCACATCTGGTAGTATGCAATTTTTTGAGATAGACTTATCAGTTGGTCATCAAAAAGGCAGAAAAGCGCTGCGATATCCAGTACGGAAGCAGAATATATTGCTTTGTCCGGCTGTTGTGCTCAAATCCTTTTAGATGAGATCATAGCTTACCGACTATGGCTTTGGTTTCAACAAAATTCCAATGTACTGTGATAACAAAAGCGCTATTGCCTTATGCTGCAACAACGTTCAACATTCCAGATCGAAGCATATAGACATCAAATTTCACTTTATCAAGGAGCATGTTGAGAATGGGGTGATCGAACTTTACTTTGTCAATACGGAGTATCAACTGGCGGACATCTTCACTAAAACTCTTGGCCGAGAAAGAATTGAATTTCTGATCAACAAGCCCAATGAATCACGCCTAGAACCTAGACTGCTTTTCCCACTGAGGATAGCACTCTTTTGCTACCCCCACCCCCCCACACCCCACAGCTCGCTACTGCTATCTCACGCGCTCCTCTTTTCTGCCATCATACACGCCTCCCCGCGCGAAGTGCCCCGGCTCATGACAGGGAGTTTTACGCTTGGATCTGAAACAATTAGCAGATGAAGTTGATGAATAGTAGTGGTACCTATTCACATATCCTGTATCATATGTATATACATAAGACCATAAAAACCAAAAAGACTTTTCATTTTTAGAAAACTTTTATAAAAACAAAATAACAAAATATAAATTAAAATATAATAAAACCAAAGAAAAAAAAATAAAAAATGAAAAAAAATATAAAAAGAGGTATACAAGGCACGTCTATTCTGAAAATCAGATACATTACGATCTTATAAAGTCATTCAATAATGATACGAGGCTGTAAATGAAGTTCGAGCAGAAGTTACAAATGTTTTCAAAACATGCCAAATGGCTTGCTATTATTTCAGATAGTAACCCGGACATCATCTTAAAGGCAAGTATTCTGTCAAAAAGGAAACTTGACCTCTCAACGGGAATTTATTCTCGGGCATGGTCTACTTTATGACCATGCAAAGGCTTGTGTTTACTTTGCAAACACAACCGTGTTCATATATTCCATAAGTGTACGTGTCAGTGCGCTTATGTGTTAAAATAAGAGAAATCTTATTTTTATTGGTAAAAAGTTGTCTTCACAATGAATCAGTGTTTTCAGTAATCACAAAAAGTTTTTTTTCAAAGATAATTCGACCACTCAAACAATGAAAACAGCTCTTTAAATAGAAAACGGGTCATCATTTGAGGGGGATAATGTGTCATCCAATAATATTTTAAAACGGTCTTTCAAAATAAGTCATGGAATAAACGGATACAGTTTTGGATAATGACGGATAACAATTTCAAGGGGAGTTAATTTATATTAACTACAAGTGCTTTATATGTCATTTGTTTAAATCTTTATGGACTTATTTGCAATTTGAGACTTAGTGAATTCAGGCCTTAAACTATATTCGATCAATATTGCCAACACCTCATAGTTTGTAAAAGACTTAGGAATGCTTGGAAATAGTTTCATAGTTTTAAAAGCCTTGAAGTTGATTCTCACGGAATAGATTTAAGCTTATTAATTCTTTTGTCTTTTGAGGTTAGCTTCTTTTGATTTTAGGCCTTTTTGAATCTTTCAGGTGTACTATTTCAATCACATGGTGGAAGAGACATCTCGTCATTAGTCAGTATGCATCATTTGAGTCCCCAGGGGGAAGTGTTGGGAGTATAATTATTTAAAACGTGAGAAGAGATCTTTCTGATTCAATTAATGTTTTACCCGACCGGTCAATCTCTAAGCTTATTCTTAAAAAGAGTAGAATTATTTTTATCATTTCGACTATTTAGAGGGAATAATTGTGACATCCAAGACTTAGTTGACTTTGGTGTTTCAATTTATATCATAACTATCCTGTAGAGACAAATGCGCTCATCTGGGACTTAATTAACTTTGGTGTTGCGATATCAAATTCTTGAAAGGGTTAATTGTGTACTTCGAATATTTGGGCTTTATACATCAAGACTGCTTGATGCGGCTTGCAAGAAAGTTCTGTAACTACTCAAGAAAGGATTGTTGGTTTAGGGGGAAGCTAAGACAACATCAACACCGACATCACCAACCACACAAGCTCAAGTTACATATGTATCTGAATCTGTTTCATACTCGAAGTTTGAAACAAAGACTTTCGTAACTTGGAAAGAAAGTTGAAGCAATGTCGAAGAGTGCTTGGATAGAGAAAGATTAGATTGACAACTTCTTGAAAGAAAGAAGGTGAATGAGGAGCTTAGAAAAGTTCATTGGTGGGAGATTGTACGAAGGAGACCTACGACTGCTACAAAGAACCATATGATTCTATCATATGATGTTCTTATCATTCAGGCCAAACCTCGTACAAAATAATCTTGTGAAAATATATATGTAGTGTAGACTTATGGTGATAATAAGGAGTGCTCGAGTACAAAATTTTCAAGAATTTCCTCGTAAATTTAAAAAATTCAAATTATTGTACTCAGCACTATCTTATCAACCCTCCAAAATTGAGGGGGAGCATTAAAATGTTCTGTTGGGATTCTCGATTTGATGAGACAAAGTGAATAAAATAATGAAACAAGATGGAAACAAGAAGGACCAAAATTGTCATCATGAAGTTCTACAAGATGTAGAAGAAAATAAAGATTTGGTCAAAATAAGATAAGAATGAATATTAATGAGAAGATAATGTTGAATAATTTATTGATTCTCCTCTCGGATATGTACATACAAGTTTAATTTTCTAAGCCAAATGTATCCCTAATTTTAAAGACTTCATATAGAGATTGGTCTCATTTCTTGTGTTATTGATCTATGATGTAATCACGCGCCACACCCATTATTTCCGCTGCAGGACCCAGTTTGGGGGTGTTACATTGCGAAATGAAACCACCATTGTTAGTGGGTGTTGTTTTGGTTCTATACAACACTAGCAAAATTGTACTTGAAAGAAGTGGTCACAAGGCATGGGATACCAGTCTTGATCATTTGTGATCGTGACCCCCGTTTTACATCAAATTTCTGGCGGTCATTTCAGAAAGCTATGGGTACTCGGTTGGATATGAGTACGGCATACCACCCAGAGACGGATGGACAAAGTGAAAGGACCATACAAACTCTTGAAGATATGTTACGCGCTTGCGTGATAGACTTTGGAAATGGTTGGGAAGGACACTTACCGTTGATCGAATTCTTGTACAACAATAGTTACCATGCTAGTATTAAAGCCGCCCCATTCGAGGCACTTTATGGCCGAAAGTGTCGATCACCTGTGTGTTGGGCTGAGGTCGGAGATGCTCGGCTCACCGGTCCAGAACTTGTTCATGAAACAACCGAGAAGATTGTCCAGATTAAGCAGAGAATGCAAGCTGCTCGTGATTGTCAAAAGAGTTACGCCGATGTGAGGCGTAAGCCTTTAGAGTTTCAGGTTGGTGATCGAGTTATGTTAAAGGTATCACCTTGGAAAGGGGTCGTACGTTTTGGAAAACGGGGAAAGTTGAACCCGAGGTATATCGGACCTTTCAAGGTGTTAGCCAAAGTGGGAACCGTTGCTTATAGACTCGAACTACCTCAACAGTTAAGCAGGGTTCATAGCACGTTTCATGTATCCAATCTAAAGAAGTGTTTATCTGACGAGCCATTGGCGGTTCCGTTAGATGAAATACACATTGATGATAAACTCCACTTTGTTGAAGAACCAGTGGAAATCTTGGAGCGTGAGATCAAGAAGCTAAGGCGAAGTCGTATTCCCATCATCAAAGTTCGATGGAACTCCAAGAGAGGTCCAGAGTTCACGTGGGAACGCGAAGATCAGTTCCGAGAAAAGTATCCGCACCTCTTCACAAAAACCGCACCCTCGAAGAATGTTGCATCTTGAGCCTTGGGACAAGGCTCTCCTAACGGGTGGAGACTGTAACATTTCTCATTTTTAGGTTATTTACAACTTTAATAAATTCCATTATTTATTTTTAGAGTTTTACGCGTTCGCTTTTAATTATTATCTTATAGTTAAATCGCGTAAACTAAAAATCAACGATCAATGTAAACGGACACCAAACAAATTAAAGTTTACATCAAGCAAGTGTTATATGATTATTAGGAGTATAATTTATAACTTTTCATAATTTATTTTTGTTGGTTACGTAAAACGCTTACGTTTCGCAATAAATTACATTCGGTCGTACCCGGAAGCACCTTTACCTATCTACACTTAAACAAATACCCACGATTATACCCAATACCCAAAATTTACTTATTTTACTTTCCTATATCATCTAAAAACCGGACATAAGCTTGTATACAAGAAAGGAATGCAAAGCATCCATTAAATCCTTTTCTTTACATGTGATTTCTTACATAAAGATGTACTTTGGACCCATGGTTCTAGTAATTGTCTCATCACTTGTACCCTCCTCCTAGGGAGGAGGAGAGCTCTTACACATGGTCCTTTAAACCATTTACACTTCCATGGTTTCACTTAGGTAGTTTATGGTTTTCCAAGTTGCTATGTAAAGAAAGCCATAGGTCCATAATCCTCTTACACTTTCATACAAGAAAAATCAAACCAAGAACTCCCTCTTTGAGCCTCAAAACCCACGGCACCCTTTTAATTTTTAGGGTTTCATTTTAATTTTGCATTCAAGGTATTCCAAGCATTCAAGTGTTCATTCTAAGGTTACCTAAGACTACTCAAGGTGTTGGGAAGCTTGGATTCGGGTTTAACAAGGAATTATCAAGAAAACATATTTAGGGTTTTCTTGATTAGGGTTTTGATTTTGGAAGCTTGGTTAGGGTTTACATCTTGTGTTCATCATCCCACTTGACTTCTATAAGGTCTATTTAAAGTATTCAATGTTCATTCATTAATTTCCTATTGTATACATACTTGTTGCATAAGTTAATCACCACCTAGATTCACTTTTAAGTTATATAAAGTATTTGATGTTTTCATATGGACAAATGACATGAACATTTAGAGGACTAAATACATGTAAGATATACGGTACAACACTTGGTGAAATTATGGTGCAAGGTCTTTAAGTAAAAATAAATACAAACTAACTTGTTTAATTAAAAACCCTAATTTTTATTTTATAGCTACTGTTGGATTCGAAATATAGACCCTATGTTTTATATTTTATAAAAATAGTGCTCTTTACAAGGATCGTGAGCATGTAAGGAAATCGAAAAACGGAATTATAACGAACAAGTTACGACATTTACAAGTTATATATTATTAACTTTATAAAAATAGTTTTATAAGCTGTGATGAACAGTAAAAGTTACTGTTCATCAGGGGTATAAATTGTATAAATATAATATTTTGATAAATTTCCTTAATACGAATCCACGGACATAAAGAACTCGAAAAACGGAATTATAACGAGCAAGTTACGCATTTTATAAGTTATATATAATTAATTGTATAAAAACAATTTTTATAAACTGCTGTGAATAGTAAATACTACTGTTCATCAGGGATTTAAATTTTATAAATTTAATATTTTGATAAATTTTCTTAATACTAATCCAAGGACATAAGGATCTCAAGAAACGGAACTATAACGAACGAATTATGATTTAAACAAGTTACATAAGATTAGTTTTATAAAAATAATTTATATAAACTGTGATGAACAGTAAAAGTTACTGTTCATCAGTGGGTTAAATCTTATAAATATGATGTTTTGTTAAATTATTTTAATACGAAGACGTGGACATAAGAAACGTATAAAACGGAGTCGAAACGATAAAGATATGAAGTTTTAAAACTCGCGCGCATTACTTTTATTTTTATACAATCTTTTATAAAACAATTAATTTAATAATAAAATATCATTATTAAATCATACATTTTTACAAACGATGCATTTGTAAACAAAAATAATATTTTCTTACGAATACAAGTACACACACTTTAATTTAACAAAGTACGAGTTGATTATTGTTTCAACTTTTAAGGAATTAATAAAAACTATTAGGTGGTGGTGTAGCTATGCAATATGTGATGTTTTATTTACATGAAATACATTATACTCATACGGCCTATAATTAATTAGGTTGCATTCAAATTGCCGAGGCGATTCACTTACTTGATTTAGATAATCAATCATTCACTTACGGTGAGTTCATAGCCCCGCTTTTATACAACTATATTGTTTTACAACTTTGGGGTGAGAAACATGCATTGTTTTACATTTGGACGCAAGTACTCTTTTAAACATATTACGAGTTGGCCTAAGTAGCTAAACCCACTATTGCCCACCCTCATGAACTGTCAATTGCTAGTTAGCGAGCGCGAATGTTATGAATAGATCTATTTGGGATTGACATCCCCGTTCGGGTGAGTAGCGCTCATCAGTTTCGGAGGTACCGAAACAACGAACGTATACATGTCGGAACAATTTGGATGTTGCGGGTTGAACATCTACATGGGCACATTTAGTGCATTAAATTGCATACATATATGTCGAGCTTCGGTGTCATGAACTTAGTGCACTCGTAATTACTTTTGAGATATTGTATGTGTTACATGTCTTACATTGGAAATCTTGTGGTCCTACTTTATACATTTACTAAACCTGTGAATTCACCAACTTTATGTTGACGTTTTAAAGCATGTTTTTCTCAGGTCAATAAGGTACGAGAAACAAGGATACATTGGTGGTCATCATTTTGGAGTCATTACTATAAAGATTTGGATGCATTACATTTTGGGAATATTTGTTATGTCTTAAAATCTTTACTTTTCATGGATGAACTATTTAAGCTTCGGCTATTGTAACAAACAAGTCTATTTAATCCAATGTATCAATTTTAAACGACTCATATAGAGGTCGTTCTCTTATCTCGTGCTGTTGATCTATGAAGTAACATTCCCCAACCCATATTCCGCTGCGACCCATTTTGGGGGTGTTACAGATTGGCATCAAGAGCCTAGGTTATAGAGAACCAGGTCAAATGTTTTTACTTGGACTATAACCATTTTCAAACATTGCATCATACAAAAGTTTTTCACGGGACACATACACTATTGAGTTGCATTAGTTGGTTATGCTATATGCTTTCATGATATGCATACATGTTTATATTATACTACATATATACTATAATGGTCTTATATAATATGCTTATATAAGTTTATTTATCTTCCTGCAGTCATGTCTTCTGCATCATCCGCTGTCACCTATACCTCTGTGTACACTGACTCCGAACCAGGGAGAGTCTTTTGGGGAGCCGATGAGGAGATATCTGATGGAGGTTCTCTACGAGTCATCGTATACAGATACGATGGACTTCCCATGCAGCCAGTAGCCCCACCATCTCCTGACTACGTGTCAGGGCCTGAGCACCCACCATCTCCTGATTACGTGCCTAGTCCTCAGCACTCACCATCACCCATCGAGATACCATATATACCGGAGCCTGAGCACCCTGAGTACTTAGTACCTTCGGAGGATGAGGCACCCATGGAGGACCAGCCTCTACCCACTGATGCCCTACCCGCATCCCTATCACCGGCCAATGTGCCTGATTCTGATCCAGAGGAGGACTCCGAGGAGCATGCTGACTACCCTGCTGATGGAGGGGATGGAGATGATGAGCCCGCTGATGATGACAGTGATGATGATACTGATGATGATGTTGATGAGGAGGAGCCTTTTGAGGACGAGGAGGATGACGAGGACGAGGAGGAGTACCTAGCTCCGGCCGACTCTTCTGTTATACCTATTGTTGACCCTGTTCCCTCAGCTGGGGATACAGAGGCATTTGAGACTGATGAGTCTGCACCTGCACCTAGACCACCTAAGATTAGGGTCCCCTTTGCCCAGACACGTCTCCGTAGGGCACGGAAGACTATCAGACTTGAGCCACCAATGTCAGCATCCATAGAGGCACGCATTGCTGAGTATGCTGCCTTACCTACACCACCACTACCTGTTGCATCTCCACCATTACCCCTACCATCACCACTTACTACTAACCCTACTGATGCAGGGGCACCATTAGGCTATAGGGCAGCTGGGATTCGGATCAGAGCTGCAATTGCATCACCACCCTTATCACTTCCATCTACTTCCCACAGGATTGATGTTCCTGAGGCTGAGATGCCGCCTCGGAAGAGAGCTTGTTTTACTACTCCCGCTCCCGGATGCGAGATCGGTGAGAGTTCAGCAGCTGGTGCCGCGAGACAGCCAGGGCCTGCTCCAGAGGCCGACACTTCGGATGAGATTGTTGAGGCCATAATAGAGATAACACCGACCACCTTGGAGGGGGTCGACCAGAGAGTGACAGAGCTTGATACTACTATTAGGCAGAGGACTAAGGAGTTTCAGGTGCAATTCGAGGAGGCATATGATGACCGAGCTTACTTGAGGGCCCGAGTCAACACACTATTTAGAGATAGACCATACCACTGCCACACAGCTTTGGCATTGGATAGAGAGGTTGTATATGCTCGTATAGCATGGACTGGTTCTAAGGAGAGGAGTGCAGCTATAGAGGCACATGTTAGGACACTAGAGACACAGGTTGCCACATTGATTGCTCAGACCACATCACTTCAGACTTAGTTGACTACATCGCTTGGACGTATTAAGACACTAGAGGCTAGAGACCCAGAGCCCCAGGATGGGCCAGCTGAGGCTGGCAGCAGCTGTTAGTCATGTATCATTTGTAGCTATCCTGTATAGCCTATTAAGTTTTATGGGTTACTACCAACTAATAGGCTGTAGGGACTTTTGTTTGATCTTTTTAGCTATCATTGTATGGCGTGTTAAGTATTATGGGTGACCCCCAGCTAACTCCGCCTTAGGTCCATATTTTCACTTTTTGTATCTCATTGTACTGAACATGTTGTAATCAGGACTGATAAGTGCTTAATTACACATATCTTCTACCTCTAAAAACGAGCTTAAATGACCAAAAACAGACAAAAACTGCCA
>BQNB010139675.1:0-17522 GCA_026074375.1 Tanacetum coccineum
GAATAAGAAAGAACATGAAGAACATCTTAAGGCAATTCTGGAATTGTTTAAGAAAGAAGAATTATATGCAAAGTTCTCTAAATGTGAATTTTAGATTCCCAAGGTATAATTTCTTGGCCACGTGATTGATAGTCAAGGCATTCACATGGATCCCGCCAAGACCGAATCCATAAAAATAGGCATCTCCCAAGACTCCTACGGAGATACGACAATTTTTAGGTCTTGCCGATTATTATCGGAGATTCATCAAAGGATTTGCAAAAATTGCTAAGCCAATGACCAAACTCACTCAGAAGAAAGTCGTCTTTGAATAGGGTGACAAGCAAGAAGCAGCTTTTCAGACATTAAAGAATAAGTTGTGTAGCGCGCCCATTTTAGCTCTCCCTCAAGGAGCTGAGAACTTCATTATGTATTGCGATGCATCGCATAAGGGATTGGGTACGATGCTGATGCAAAATAAGAAGGTGATTGTTTATGCATCACGACAGTCAAAGATTCATGAGAAAAATTATACGACTCATAATTTGGAACTTGGTGCAGTAGTGTTTGCTCTAAAACTTTAGAGATGCTATTTGTATGGAACCAAGTGCACTGTGTTTACCGACCACAAAAGTCTACAACACATTCTTGACCAAAAGGAGCTGAACATGACGCAACGTCGTTGGTTAGAGTTGCTTAGTGATTATGACTATGAAATTCGTTATCACCAGGGAAGGCAAATATAGTGGTCGATGCCTTAAGCCGTAAAGAACGGATTAAGCCATTACGGGTACGAGCCTTAGTCATGGCTATTGGTTTGGATCGCCCCAAACAAATTTTGGAAGCTCAAATAGAAGCACAGAAACCAGAGAACATCAAGAAGGAAGACGTAGGAGGTATGATCAGGAAGGATAAACCAAAGGAAAAGTTGGAACCCCGTGCCGACAGAATTTTATGCTTAAATGGCAGGAGTTGATTGCCATGTTATGGTGATTTAAGGACTGTGATCATGCACGAATTCCACAAATCAAAATACTCTATCCATCCGGGTTCGGACAAAATGTATCAAGACATGAAAAAGCTATATTGGTGGCCCAATATGAAGGCCGACATCGGTACCTATGTTAGCAAATATTTGACGTGTGCTAAGGTCAAGGCTGAACATCAAAGACCATCGAGATTGTTAGTACAACCTGAGATACCTCAATGGAAGTGGGACAATATCACTATGGATTTTTTTCACAAAGCTTCCTAAGTCGTCGCAGGGTTATGACACCATTTGGGTGACTGTTGACCAACTTACTAAGTCTGTAATCTTTATGCTAATAAGAGAAACTAATTCCACAGAGAAATTGGCGAGAATGTACATAAAGGAGGTAGTCAAGAGGAATGGAATACCTGTCTCAATCATTTGTGATCGTGACCCTAAATTCGCATCACATTTCTAGAGATCACTTCAGAAGGCTTTGGGTACTAGCTTGGATATGAGTACTGCATACCATCCGCAAACTAGCGGACAAAGCAAGAGGACTATCCAAACTCTTAAGGATTTGCTACGTGCTTGTGTGATCGAATTTGGAAATGGTTGGGTTAGACATTTTCCACTAGTTGAGTTTCTTACAACAACAGTTACCACGCTAGCATCAAGGCTGCACCATTCGAGGCACTTTACGGTCAAAAGTGTCATTCACTTGTTTGTTGGGCCGAGGTTGGATAAGTTCAACTCACCAGTCCAGAAATAGTTCAAGAGACAACCGAGAAGGTCATCCAGATCAAACAAAGAATTCAAGCCGCTCGTGATCGACAAAAGAGTTAGGCCGATTTAAAGCATAAGCCGATGGAGTTTCAAGTGGGGATAGAGTTATGCTTAAAGTTTCACCTTGAAAAGGGGTCGTACGTTTTGGCAAACAGGGGAAGTTAAACCCTAGATATGTTGGACCCTTCAAGGTGCTGGAAAAGGTTAGATCCGTTGCTTACAAGCTTGAGCTTCCTCAAGAGTTGAGCAGGATTCACAATACATTTCATGTATCAAACTTGAAGAAATGTTGTCTCGACAAACCATTAGCTGTTCCGTTGGAAGGACTTCATGTGGATGACAAGCTCTGTTTTGTGGAGGAACCCGTAGAGATTATGGATCAAGAGGTCAAACGGTTAAAGCAAAGCCGTATCCCAATTACCAAGGTTTGATGGAACTCGAGGAAAGGTCCTGAGTTCACATGGGAACGTGAAGACCAGTTTCAAAAGAAGTATCCGCATCTTTTCACTAAACCCGTACCTTCGTCAAGTGTTGCAACTTAAGCCTTGAGGACAAGGCTCTTCTAACGGGTGGAGACTGTAACATTTCTCATCTTCAAGTCATTTTCCTGACTCAATTATTATCATTATTTATTTTTAGAGTTTTAAGCGTTTACTTTTAATTATTATCGTATAGTTAAATCGCATAAACTAAAAATTAACATCCAACGTAAACGGACATCAAACAAATAAAAGTTTATGTCAAGCAATTGTTATATAATTATTTAGAGTATAATTTATAACTTTTCATATTTTATTTTTATTGGTTACGTAAAACGCTCACGTTTCGCAATAAAATGCATTTAGGCATACCCGAAAACACCAATACCCGTCTATACTCAAACCAATACCCACTATTACACCTAATACCTAAAAATCAACTCATATATACACTAAATGAGCCATAGGTCCATATATATATCTTACACACTTGATAAATCTTAAAAATCTTCACTAGTATCTCTTCATGACCCCACCAAGTACAACATTGAAACTCTCTTCCATAAATTGGCAAATCAAGTCTAAAACATGGTACCCTAAACCACCATCCTAAACCATGTGAATTAAGGTAGTTTTTTCAAAACCTCCTTGCTATAAAAGGATAGTCCTAGGAAACTTTAACACACATACAATTCACTAGCAAAAATCATATTTCTCTTCCATTTTCTTCATCTATACCCACGGCTCACTCTAATTTAATTAGGGTTTCATACAATTGTTATTCTACAAGTGTTCAAGCATTACTAGTAGGCATATCTAAGGTGTTTGGGTTTGATTTGGAAGCTTGGGTTTTGGATTAACAAGGGTTGTAAGCAAGAAGAAAGTTAGGGTTTTCCTAATTAGGGTTGATCTTGTGGTTGATTTATTGGGTTTAAGCTTAAGTGTAAGCTTGTGTTCTTGATCCTACTTCACTTTTATAAGTTTCATTTAAACCCTAAACATTTCATTATTCATTTACATATGTTTTCATGCTTGTTATATATGTTAAACACCACCTAGGTTTAATTTGATGAATTATGAGATGTTACAAGGTCATGTGTAATTCAAATTTACATATATGAATGGTGAAATAATATTTAAAATGGAAGTACACATTTTATATAAGTGTAAATTAATTTATAAGTTTAGTTTGTAAATTAAATTGTGTTGAAAGTTTTATTTGCAAAAGTTATGTAGAAAGATCATAAGGACTTGTTATACTTGGTCATATTCATGGACATATTATAAAGGGCTTAAGATGTATCAAGTTATGCTATTTAATAAGTTAGAGGACTTGTAATGGTTTAACAAAGTGAAAAGTATGTAAAAACAAGTGTATAAAACTAATTATGTACAAGCTTACAAACCAACAGTTTGAATTCGTGTATAAAAGTATACATTTTATGTTTTATTCAATTATTACTCATTACAAGGATCGTAAGCATACAAGGAACTTAAAAAACCATGCTATAACGAAAAAGATATGACATTTTTAAGATTACAATAATTTAAGGTATAAAAGTATTTTTATAAAATTTATTTAATAAAATTCTCCACTGTTTCAGATCTGATAAATTAAGGGGGATATTTTACAAAAATAGTACTTCTCATGAGGAATCCAAACATGTAAGAAACTTGAAAAACGGATTTAAAATGAAGATGATACGTTATTTACAAGTTTACAACAATTATATATATATAATTGTTTTTATAAAATTTATTTTATAAAAACCCAACCCAATTCGAATATGATTAATTAGAGACATATTTCTATGAGAAAGTACAAGTTATAAGGATTTTAAAACTATAAAGTACATTGGGAATGGATTTATAACAAAGAAGGTGCATTATTTACATGTTTAAGTTAAAAAGTATTTTTACAAAAGTAAATTTATAAAAATATGTTACTGTTCACGACAGTGTACTGTTGGGGATTAATTTTCCTAAATAGAGCTTTTAATTACGAAGACGTAGGCATAAGAAGTTTATAAAACCGTGTGCACTATTTTTACTTTGTGCACTATTTTATAAAAATAATTAAACTAATTATATAATACCATTATATAATCAATAATAATATTTAAACATGTATTATAAACAAATAATAAATTGTGGGATAAAAACAACACTTTATTTTACGGGTACAAATACATACACCTTTATTCAATAAAGTGTGATTTAAACATTGTTTTAACATTTTAAACTAAACAAAAACTATTAGGTGGTGGTGTAACTATATAACATGTGATGTAGTATTTATATTAAATACATTGTACTCATACAACCTATATTTAATTAGGTTGCATTCGGTCTTATCCGTGACATTTTCATTTGCTTGATTCATATATTCCAGTTTATTCACTAAGGTGAGTTCATAGCCTCATGTTTTACTATATCAATGATTTGCAACTTTTGGGGTGAGAAACATGCATTGTTTTACAAATTGGATGCAAGTGTACATTTTTATCATGATTACGTGTTTGCCTAAGTAGCGATAACCCATCTGAGCCCATTATCATGAACTATCAATTACTTGTTGTGAGCGCGAATGTTATAAATAGATCTATTTAGGATTGACATCCCCATCCGGGTGAGTAGCTCTTACTGGTGTCACGGAGTGAACCAACGGATGTATATCATGTCAAATTTGGGATATTTAGGGTTGAACATCATCACGGGCAATGTGGCAATATTTATATTGCATTCATACATGTCGAGCTTCAGTGTCATGAGCTTAGGGGAAAGTAATTCCATTTTGTGATGGGTGCACAGGTTGCATAATCACGGGGAAATCTTGCAGTCTTACATTACATTTACATAAACCTATGAATTCACCAACTTTATGTTAACGTTTTAAAGCATATTTTCTCAGGTCAATGAGGCACGAGGTGCTAAGGATAAATTGGGGATACTCTTTTGGGGAGTCATGCATAAATGATTTATAGTCATTACATTTAGGGATATTTGTTATGATCTAAAATATTTATTATCAAATGTTAAACAATTTTAGCCGTTGTGCTTTGTATCAAACGATTTCAATAAATCCAATGTATCGTATTTTTAAACGACTCTTTTAGAGGTCGTTCTCATATCTTGTGATATTGATCTATGAAGTAACGCTCCCGGGCACATTATTCCGCTACGACCCTATTTGGGGGTGTTACAATATCCATACATACCTTTTTTGTTTTTTCCACGTTTAAACTCGCCATAAGGAATCATACAACTTGTGTAGTTTTTTTTCCGGCAAAACTTGACTCCACTTTGAAAGTCTCTGACTGGTCCAACTCCTATCTATCCTGACTCAGCAAAAGAATTCAACTTAATAACCAACAACTTCCCAAAAAAATCGATAGAAATCTTCTTATATTTAGTGACTGCGTTATACATAATTATCTAGACTACCTCTAATTTTCATAAAACCAACCAAGCATTATATTATCCTTTTATACAATATTGATCCAAACACCATTATATATGGCTAAACATTAGTTATCAATAAGTTTGCAAAATCACAGTCCACATGAAAGACATCGATACTCATACATACCTTTATCTCGCATTTAAAACGCACAAATCATATAGCATGCGTACGTTTTTTTCAGCAAAACTCGACTCCACTTTAAAAGTCTCTGACTAGTCCAAGTCCTATCAATTCTGAATCAACAAAAACTAATAAGAACTCAATTTGATAACCAGTTCTTCCAAAAAAATCCGAGAGCAGTCAACTTAATTTTAAAACTACATTTGCATATTTTATAGGCTGATGCTACCGAAAAGTTATAAAACTATTTGTACGTTGGCTCATAACTCCTAATGGCTGCAAAACATGGTAGCATTTTATGGCATCTGATTTTTACCTCGCTAAAATTACGAATCATCGAGTGACCGAATATCATAGCCAAGCAACCTGAATAATTTTATTTAGGTCTACACATCACCACAATAAGTCTGGATTAAAACATTTGACAGCCCTCCTTTTCAAGATACAAAATCACAATAACGAAGCAACGTATAAGACTTGGATTTATCCACTTGGTATGATCAAATACAATTTATAAGTTTTAAAACCATGTGGATCCTAGCGAGATATACATATTGCTGCAAAAGACATGGTATCCACTTAATGCCTTGCTTTTTTTGCTACGCCAAAACAAAAAGATCAAATGACGTTGTACAGCTTGAACGCACTTTCAAAGGAAAATTGTCATCCGTAAACGACCCTAATTCATATAGGTAACCTTAATTACATTTGATAATTATAGAATAACACATATTACAAGCATGAAATTTACAACACCCGTATGTCAAAAGCCCACATATGGTTTACATACATGATTCTTGCATTGGTGTATTTGTGCACATACTGATATGACTTAACCTTTCATCGTGATCTTACTGATGTGGCGGATTGCAACGCCAAAGTTTTACAATCCTCCTAGGTAGAGTACCTAATCATTGTAGTATATTATAGGCAAGACTTGAGGGATTGATCGTTATCTAGGGGAATAGTGAGGTAGGTTCGAGTTGTATGTCACTAAGATCTAAAGGTTGAGGGGAGAGCATTTTTAGATTTTTATGTTTTTTTAGAAAGCAAGTAAAATCCAATTAATTTTAGATAGGGGGTTTTTAACTAATCTAAACTACTCTTGATTATGTAGAAAAAGTAAAATTGGTGTGGACTCGTATAAGAAAACAAATGTGTTCACTTAATCATTGCACGAGATCCCTAGTTACTCTATCAATCTATTGCGCTGTCACAACGACACCCTTGCTAGAGTAAGGTGTGAAGTATACCCCTAATTCGCACGGCGCGAGTTGGTCCAAAAATCTGCACGTTTACATGATAACCTATTATGAGTTGCTACCATGTAAAACACTTTCCCTCCTAATAGTAAATCGAACCGCACTTTAAATACTTATCGAATTATAATCTTATCAAACGTGAGGTTGTCACGTAATTAAGATCATGTTTCCACTAAACGTCTATGTGAAAGATAGGGTTATGATAAGTTTCCTATGCCTAACATGCACACGCACAAACAAGAAACAATAGATCCAAAAATTACAATAAAATTTCAAGTAATCATAAGCAAACATAATAAATTTAGCCTAACTAGTTTAAAGAAGCGAGAAAGAATAAAAACAAATAATCACACAATACTTAGACATATTGGATTAATGGATCAATTACTTAACTTCAATGTAACATGAGAGTATATGAGTAACCAAAGGCATAAAAATCCCTAAAATTCGTCTATAGTATCAGCTCTAAGACTCCACAAAGTTCCACACATGAATAATGAAAATGATTATTAAATTACTACATGGATTTCGAAAATAACACTTTGAAATGTTGTAATACTATTTTCTTGCTGAAATATTACTTGAATTATTTCAATGCTGCTTTTACTTAAACCTATGAATTCACCAACATTATTGCTGACGTTTTTGCATGTATTTTTTCAGGTTATTATATTGCTAGCTGAGCATTGGGAGCATTCGAGTCGCGCGGATATAAATATTTTTAAAGGCTTTATAATTTGAGTACCATTCGACAAACGTTTTAAAAATGTTTTTTATTACATTACAAATGAGACCTGTTGCAACTCTGATATTATATAAAAATTATCGAATGGTTGACTTTTCAAAACGTCTCACTTAGAGTCCTTTATTTTAACTTGTACTTTATGCTATGAAGTAGCACCCCAATTGGTGTTCCGCTATGTTGTGATTTTAGGAGTGTTACAATGATGCACAGATATATTTAGAAAATTGTTCGTGACGGCGTCGGGTTATAGCCTTGACGTCGTTACATCGTCGATAAAAAAATTAGGGTTTTCTTCACTTCCTTTGTTTGACGTCATCAGGGAGAGTTGTGACACCGTCACCGTGTAATCGTAACCCCGTCAGGGACACCTTTAGGAATCTCTGAGTTGTTAAACTTGCATTTATTTTAAGACTTTCTGGGTACTTTTGGTGAAGGCGCCAGAAAGGTGTCACGAAGCTGGAAAGTTGTATTTTACCTTGTTTCTTTTCTAAATCGAGCCAAAGTCACGTGCATTCCATTCAAGTGCTTCCCAAATGCTAAAAACACAAAAAGAAATGATTAAGTACATTATTTGAGCATATTTGCATGATTTTGGGGGTTAAATGATCCCGAAAAAGTGTATAAAATGGCATCTCATTAAATATCCCTACATCACACCCCTACAATTTGGCGGCAGTGAAATGGTAACAATTGGGGTGTGACGTCATAGCACAAAATACAAGTATAGGAAACGACCTCAAAAAGAGACGTTTAAAACAAAGTTTCATTTGATGCCTTGCAGAATATCAGAGTTTCCACATTTGGTCCCACAGTTTTAAAAAGTGTCATAAACCTTCGACATACATTTGTTTAAACAAAAGCTTCACAATTCCAAAAGATGACATATGTTTTTAAAAGTTAAAGGGTGCATCGAATATGAAATAATCAGAATCCTTTCAGCTTGATATCCAACACAGCTCCAATCCAAACTTCATACCTTAGGACCTGAAATTAAAACATGCTAAAAGTCAACACAAAGGTTGAGTGAAATCATAGGTTTATCAATAAAAGTTGGACCACAAGATTTAAGTAATAGTAGACTACGAAACAAATTCAGTAGTCCAAAACATGTATTATTGCACTAAGCTCATGACCAACTAGTTTGTGCCCCAGGGAAATATAGGATGCTTGCCAACAAACTAACTGTCCTCACAATGTTAAATGCACCATGGTCAACTTGTGACCAGAAATTCAAGGTGGGGATTGTCAGTCCCGATAGATCTATCCATAACACTCGCGCTTACTACATTAGCAATTAACGGTTCATGATTGGAAGGGACTTAAATGGCAATGCGGTAACTTAGGCAATAATATTCAGGAAATAATCTGGATAGCATACAATTTAAAACACTTGTGTTCAAAAGTAAAACAATCATGTAATTTTACCCCGTAGAGTTTGCAAACAATTTGATAGTAAAAAGGAGGCTATGAACTCACCGAAAGCAAGATGGGATCAGAAAGCAAGTGGACTGATGGTCGTGTGGAAACCTCTAAGTACCACCTAAAAGATGTGGCGCAACTTAGAACGATAAAATATAAACCAATACATAAAAATAATATAAGTGTTTATGAGGTGTGTGTCCAAAATAAGTATGGCGTTGCACTAGGATTTTAAAATTAATTTTACTCAAAACTCAATGTCTAACCTGAACTTATATGTATCAAGACATGTGTTTAATTTTACCCCTTAACTCCTATTTTATCAAAGTTAACATATACGTTTTCAATTTCAAGTCAATACACAAATTTCCAAATTCTGAAATTAGACCAACTTCCCGAACCTCTAGCTCCTAATCCGTAAGTGATAAAAATACAAGACTTTCACCTACTGAAATCATTTTGAGTCTATTTTCTAAAAATTCAGGCCTCATGTTTTAAAAAGTTTTAAAACCATGTGAAAAGACTAGTTTACCCCTGGTCATCCAAAACAGAATATTTCCATATTTTTAACCCTTTACGAAAACGGACATAAATCATAATCTATTATAGATTTTAAGGTGAGGCAACTTGGAGGAGTTAGGTCTATGAGTCCTCTATATGGATAAACGTTTTAATTCTACATGTTAGTGTAAAAATATGGACTTATACTTATTTTCCAAATATTGTTCCAGTTTCGACTAGTTTAAGTAAATCGACCATAATTCACTCATCCGGAGGAGTTAAGATTCTATCCAACTCACCACATGTACATTAAACCCATATCTATATCCCTATTGATTTTCTCAGATGTCCATAAGACAAAAATATTTCGTACTAGGTTCATTTAGCTACTGGTCCAAAACTGTCCTAATATCTACTTCACCAAACCTAGTCTAACAAGTTTTTATCTTACCAAAATTTGTTACAATGCCATACTTGATTATCACAACCTCTTAAACATTAAGAATACTATAATTTCCAGAATCAAACTCAAAATTTCTTGGTCATAATAATCAAGAAAAATCAAGATTCAAGGTTTAATACTTACAAAGATGAAGAGAAAAACTAGTAGAACTTAACACAACCTTATTTCTCCTTACTTTGAATTAACAATACACAAATAAAATCCAACCCAAACCAAAAAATCTCAGCCCTTATACACCGTTTTTACACAAGTCAAATGACCATTTATCCCCCTAGAATACTTCTTGCAAGATTCTTTCAAGAATAACCAAAACCACTAGTAAAAATACAACACAAAAACCACCAACATCAACTACAATAATGCCACAACTCCAAGAATTAACCCTTCATAATATCACTCCAAAACATCCCTTAAACTTCACAAATACAAGGTTTCTTGGTCTTCAAATGTAGCTCTTAATATAAGGAACAAGATTGCATAAGAGATTTAAGAGATTGCTTTAGAAATTTTTTATGAAATAGGTGTTTGGAGCTTATTTTAGGACGGCATGGGAGAGAGACCAAAGGGGGATCAAGAAATTTTATGAACTATGGAATGGCTAGAGATTTTATATAATCCATACATGCAAATTTTCATGTATGTAGTGGAATGAATTGAGGATAATAAAGCCCACAGGAGGATCTAATGGTGTATTCTTTTTGTGTCGCCGCCACCTTGAGGTGGAGTGGTGATGGTTTATAATTATTAAAAAATTTAGGTATAATTTTTAAGATAGGTGGGATAGTTTGAGCAACGGTATTTGCGAAAAATATTTTGAGTGTTAAGGCGGAACCACAAAGTGAAAACGAATAAGATAAAAATAGTTCTACATTATTCGAGATACTTTTCTGAAAATTTTAAATTACATAAGGCACGAAGCGGATATTTCTTCTTAACACGGCTCAAGTTTAAATAGAAACGAAGATTTACTAATCGAGTAGACAGACGCTGGAAGTACGTTTTAAATTTTCAAAAGGTTGAAAAGTAACAATTACTTAAAGGTGCAAAAAATATATTTGAAATTAAAATATGAAAATTATTAATATACCTGAAAACCACGAAATCTCACAGTCGATCCCCCTAAAGGTAACTCTGGTCCCTAGAGTATCAACTGGCGATTAATACATGAACAGGTTGGCGTGAGGAGGAGAGGATGGAGGAAGCGAAAGATAGTGGTTAACTTAGCTCGTGAACTGATCGTTCTTCACTTCACTCGGCAATAAATGTGTGTCTATATACTCAGCTCCTTGCCGAGAGTTCCAACAAACTTTAACTAAAGGAATTCTTTTTCGGTTTATCTTTTTCAGATCCCGAGCTACGATCTCGATGGGTTCTTCAACAAAACATAGATTTTCATCAATCTCTATCTCTTCCAAAGGTACTTGAATATCTGACTCAACCAAGCACTTCTTGAGGTTCGACACATGAAACGTGTCGTGAATACAGCTCAGCTCCTGAGGTAACTTTAGCCTATAAGCTACCGGTCCGACACACTCTACTATTTTAAACGGTCCCACATACCGTGGTGCTAGCTTTCCTTTCTTACCAAATCGTACCACTCCTTTCCATGGAGATGCCTTAAGTAATACCCGGTCCCCGACTTTGAATTCAAGAGGTTTACGCCTCTTATCGGCATAGCTTTTCTAGCGACTCCTTGCCGTTTTCAACCTTTTCTTAATCTGAATAATCTTTTTTGTAGTCTCCTGCATAATCTCCGGTCCAATAAGCTGACTTTCCCTAACTTCAGCCCATATCACGGGGGATCTACATTTCTGCCCGTACAGAGCCTGGAAGGGTGCGCACTTAATGCTCTTGTGGTAACTGTTATTATAAGAAAACTCCACCAATGGGAGGTGAGTGTCCCAACCGCCACCAAAATCCATAACACAAGCTCAAAGCATATCCTCTAATGTCTGAATAGTACGCTCACTCTGACCATCAGTTTGAGGGTGGTAAGCCGTACTCATGTCTAGCCTTGTACCCAATGCCTTCTGAAGAGCTTGCCATAAGTGTGACGCGAATCGACTATCACGGTTTGAAATGATTGACACCAGTACACCATCTCTTGCTACAATTTTGTTGATATAAATCCTTGCCAGCTTCTTTGTTTTATAGCCTTCACGAATTGGTAGGAAGTGAGCTGACTTGGTCAATCTATCCATAATGACCCAAATCGCATCATACCCACTGCTGTTTTTAGGCAACTTTGTGACTAAGTACATTGTTATCTTCTCTCACTTCCATTCTGGAATTTTGCTGGTAAAGTTAATCTTAGAGGTTTGATGTCCCTTTTATCTTAGAGCACGCAAGACACTTGTTAACATAATCAACAATGTCTCTCTTCATACCAGGCCACCAATACAAGTTCCTCAAATCATAGTACATCTTATCTACACCCGGATGTACTGAATACCTAGTAGTGTGAGCTTCATCCAGGGTTAGCTTTCTTACACCACCAACTGATGGAATCCAAATCTGATCGAAGAAGTAAATTCCACTGTCATCCCGCCTTTCAAAGTGTGTTTCCAATCCTCTTAACCATTCAGTTAGGGCTTTGAAGTCCTTGGAAGCTTTGCTTTGTGCCTCTAAAATCTTGGCCCTTGAGACCAGGACTGGATAGATCATGCCATGGCACGCACTCGCCAAGGCTTGAGTCCTTTTCATTTTCTGCTTAAAGCATCCTGCCATAACAATTTTCCTTACCGGATGGTATTTGATTTCACATTCATAGTCACTGATCAGTTTAATCCACCGCCTCTGCCGCATATTCAATTCCTTCTAGTCGAAAAGGTACTAGAGACTCTTGTGATCAGTTTAAATGACACTTTTTGTTCGGTAAAGATAATGTCTCCAAGTTTTTAGTGCAAACACCACTGCACCCAACTCCAAGTCGTGGGTGGTATAATTCTTCTCATGTATTTTCAATTATCTTGAGGCATACACAATCACCTTGCCTCGCTGCATTAGTACACACCTAAACCCTTGGTTTGCCGCATCACAATAGACCACAAAGTTGTTTGGTCCATGAGGGGGGGGGGGGGGGGGTGGAGGAAGGAAAGAAGTGCTAACACATGAGCATTACATAATTTCTCTTTTAGGATACGGAAGGATTCTTCTTGATTATCGCTCTACACATACGCCTTATTCTTTTGAGTCAATAGGGAGAGGGGCTTGGCGATCTTGGAGAAATTTTCAATAAACCTTCTGTAATAACCTGCCAATCCTAAAAATGAACGAATCTCTATGGGTGACTCAGGGGTCTTCCAGTTCTTTACCGACTCAACTTTACTAGGATCCACATGGATACCATCCCGGTTGACCACGTGTCCTAGGAACTAGACTTCTTTCAACCAAAATTCACACTTTGAAACTTTGGCCTATAACTTCTCCTTCTTGAGTAAGTCAAAATCGTCTTTAGGTGGACTTCATGCTCTTCTTCTAACTTTGAGTAGATAAGGATGTCATCGATGAACACAATTATGAATTTGCCCAAATACAGTTTGCAGACGCGGTTCATCAAGTCCATAAATATTGTTGGTGCGTTCGTCAGCCCAAATGGCATGACTGTGAATTCAAAGTGCCCATAGCGTGTTCTAAACGCGGTATTCGGTATATCTTCTTCTCGAACTCTTAAATGATGATATCCCGAACGAAGATCTATCTTAGAGAAACAACACGCACCTTGTAGTTGGTCAAACAAATCATCAATTCTGGGGAGAGGGTAGCGGTTCTTTATAGTCAACTTGTTTAATTCTATGAGTCGATACACATTCTTAAGCATCGTCTTTCTTCTTGAAAAATAACACAGGTGCTTCGCATGGTGAATGACTTGGTCGAATAAAACCTTTCTCTTGAAGATCTTTTAGTTGATTTGACAATTCCATCATTTCAGAAGGTGCGAGACGGTATGGCGACTTTACAACTGGAAACGCGCCTGGAATCAAGTCGATGCAAAATTCTATTTCACGCACAGGAGGTAAACCTGCCAAGTCATTCGGAAATACTTCAGGGAAGTCACAAACAATACGAATGTCATCAAGCTTTTTCTCATCAGCCTTGATACACAAAAGTGATCTCGGATCCTTTTCCGGTCTCTCACCTTGGACTTCAAGTATCTCGCCATTCAGAAGAGGAATACGGACAATTCTCTCATAACAAACTATGACAACTCGGTGGTATGACAACCAATCCATTCCAACGATAACATCAAAACTACCTAATCGAGTTGGTAACAATTCTATTTTGAACACATGATTAAACAAAGCTAAAGTGCAACCACATAAAACGATGTTGGTACTAACAACCTTCCCTTCTGCTAACTCTACTTCGTAACTAGTGTTTAAAGTGGCCGAGGCAATATCAATAAAAGGAGTAAACTCAGTGGACATAAAGCTTCTCTCAGCACCCGAATCAAATAAGACACTTGCATAGTGATCATTAAGTAAAAATGTGCCCGTGACCACATTCGGATTCTGCTGTGGATTTTCAACCACCATGTAAGTTCTCGCATGAGCTCCCTCAGTCTGATGGTTCCTTGCCTTGGGCACCTGTTCTTGCAGTATCCTTTCTCACCACACCCAAAACACGTCACATTCTGCAGGGAGTTATCACCTGCACCAGGAAGCCTAGCTCTATAATCCCTCTCCATGTGACCCATCCTTTGAGATCTCTGGCATTTTAGAGGGCACGGTCCATGATTATGTAAGTTGTACCGATTGCATTTTGGTAGATTTCCAGCATAAACCTTACCTTCAGCTGGAGCTATAACGTAGGCCCTGGCAGTTTTCTGCCTCCTATTTTGTTGTTGATGATGATTGTTGTTTTGGTTCCGGTTATTGTTGTTTTTGTTGGGGTTGTTCTTCTGGTGGTCTTCCCACTTTCATTTATTGCTTTCACTCACCCTTGCAGCCTTACCCTGAACTACTTGCTCAACCAGCTCACGAGCCTTATTGATTGCCTCATGCAGAGTAGTGGGCTTTGAAGAAGTGATATTTCCCTTGATTCTTTCGGGAAACCCTCAAATATACCTCTTAACCTTTTTCTTTTCATTAGGCACCAAATCAGGACACATCAAAGCCAGCTCATGGAAACGATTGTTGTATGCCTCGATGTCATCTCCCTTCAAAGTTAAAGTCCAAAGCTCTTGCTCCATCCTTTGGATTTCAGTTGCTGGACACTATTCAGTAGTCATCATCGACTTGAACTCAGTCCAAGAAATACGGTTAGCATTGACGAGCCTTAAGGTGTGCACATTTCCATTCCACCATGTTAACGCACGACCCTCAAAAGTACTAGCAGCAAATATAACTTTATCTTCCTCGGAACACTTGCAAATTTCAAACACTTGCTCTACCTTCTCTATCCATCGCCTTAAACCAAAAACACCCTTCATTCCGTTAAAAGGGTGAGGTTTTCCATTTATGAATGTCTTATGTGAACAACCTTGCACATTCACCGTTCCTCCTGTATTCGCTGGTCTAGACCCACCAACATTGCTTGGGTTACCTTTAGTCTTTTCATATTCCTCTATAGCTTCCGCTATCCTCTTTTTCACCATTTTCTTAACAGCGTTTCGCTTCATCATCTTGGGAGGCATGATTCTGTCAACAATACAAGTACAAAATTCGGTAAGAATCTGTAAGAGCATGTTAAGTCGAGGTACAAGATAGTAATAGAGAAAATAAGGTAGAGGGATGATATAAATAATCATGACTTTACTTTCAACATAGTATGTAATTCTATAATGAATCTACATAGCAACAAGATTACATTTCATAATGATAAAAAAATCAAGAAATGAAATAAGAGAATGATGTAACAACAATGGCAACCAAATGATAATTAATTGAGCACATGTTTCCATTACAATCCGATGATAAGTTTTAATAGCTCGCGATGTATACATAAGGGATCAAAATTTACATTCAGCAGTATAATAGCACTAACTGTTACTAACAGTTTAGTGGAAGATACAAAAGGTCCTAAACTAGGATGACATAAAAGTAAAATAAATTAACTACTGGGAGCCACTAAGTAGTCCATACGGCATGGGAGGTTGAGACTCCCCAAACACGGCGAACACATCTATGGCCTCACACCAATGGCCCTAGCTACAACCGCCTCCTCATGATACCCATAAGGCTAGGCCCCTAAACAAAATAGCTCTCTCTTCGCCCTATCTCGACCCATACTCATCAAAGTGTCATTTATCTGGGCCTCCTCCAACTCTCTCCTCAATCTGATGTTCTCTACACGAGCTGTTTCTTGTGCAGCACTCAGAGCCTGGAACCCCGCAATATCCACTACGGGTTCAGTATCAAGGGATACGAGAGGTGGAGGGCAAGGTGATCCCTCATCTTGATAAGGGAAAATAAGCTCAGGTTCCTCATCATCAACATCCTCCCAGTCCATCCCCATATCAAAACCCATCACTGAAGCTTCCTCAGGCTCCACATCTTCATCCTCTTCCCAGTCCATCTGTTAAGCCTGTTGAACCTCTTATGGCTCTTCTTCCTGGGACCTCCCACGTAAAATGTACTACCAGGAGGTGGCATCTTGAGGGCCCCACTAGCAACAATATGAGCAACATCCTTAGTGTTTGATGAAGACTCAAACAATGGTGGATATGGGTGGGGGTTGGTAATAAGGAGATCCAACTAGTAGAGTAAGATCGTCTATGAGGATGTTGTGGGCGTCCTCCTCCTCAGCCACACCGTTCCATTATACCTTAGGATCTTCCTGAGGGTCTTCTTCAGGCTCCTCCTCAGGATCTTCCTGAGGGTCTTCTTCTGACTCCATATCAGACTCGTCAGAACTGGGCGGGTCGTCAGCAGGGAAGTCGGGCTCATGGTTTGGCGATGGCGGTATGTCCATAACTACCAAAAGAAAAATATATATTAATAATAAGCATATATTATTTAAATGATTATAAAATTAAAATTTTATAATTTAACAGTGATGCTTTTATAAATAAACATCAATAATCAGAATGATCAACATTTATATAATTGACCAATATGAATAGATAACAATACGTCAAAAGATAGACGTAAGAGATAGAAATTTAGCCAAGTATTATATATATAATACTATAATGATAATTAAAGAAGTAAATAAGGATCAGGGAGTTACGCGCGCGGATATCGGGTAAGCGATGAAGGATTCTGCATTTTAAAAATGAAAGAAAAGAAAATTTTAAATTTTTTTGGTTATAGACTAGGTTTTAAAAAATGACCCAGTTCCCTATAACCTTGGCTCTGATACCAATCTGTCACTTCCCCAAAATCTGACGGCAGC
>BQNB010139676.1:0-17522 GCA_026074375.1 Tanacetum coccineum
CGTAGCCTCTTCTGAAGCGGTAAACAACTCTCAGGAACTTCGATATGAGTAGGGCTATTGGGTGGTGGTGATGGTATAGCTAATGGTGGAGATAGTATCTAGGGAAGTGGTGATGAGTATGGAATGAGGGGTGATGGTGGTGATGGTGGTGTGGCTGCACACTCATCAATCTTAAACGGATCGGTCTCCTCCTCGGATAGGACATGATCAACAACTGGTAAAGCAACAACTATATAGTTGGCAAGAGCTAGGTGCTCCTCCTCCTCCTCATCTTCCTCTTCCTCATCATCATCATCATCATCATCGTCATCATCGTCTCGTCTATTAGCGGGATAGTCGGCAGGGTCCTCCTCAGGATACTCCTCATCATCCTCCTCTAGATCCCTCTCTGGATCAGACTCGGGAATATATCCTGGTAAGTCAGCAGTGGGTGAGGTAGCGGTAGGCAACGGTTGCTCCTCGGCTGGAAAGACATCATCCTCGGGTGGTATATACTCCGGGTACACCGGCTCTAGTACATAAGGTAAGTAAACGGGTGAGGGTGGTGCCAGCTCTGGCTCCTCAGGGCCAGGCACGTAGTCCGGTGATGGTGGTCCATCAACTCGTTTGGTGGTCATCAAATCCTGGTGACCCATGTCTGAAATCTCCTCACTGGATATGGATACTGATGTGTATGTAACAGTAGAATGCTCAGAATCTGACATGATAATATCTGAAATCAAAAGTAGCTTATATAAGTATGCTAATATAAGACTCTTATCCTTATATACATAATATCTTATAAATACATATATCAATCATGAATGCATCTAGTTCAACCAACTAATGCACAATTAGTGTATGTATGTCCCGTGAAAACCCCTTTGTACGAATGCAATATTTGAAAATGGTTATAGTCCAGCAAAAACATTTGACCTGGTTCTCTATAACCTTGGCTCTTGATACCAATCTATAACACCCCCAAATTGGGTCGCAGCAGAATAAGGGTCCAGGGCGTGTTACTTCTCAGATCACTAGCACAAGATATATATTGAATGACAATTAAAAGTCGTTTTAAAACTGATACATTGGATTTAACAAAATGTTTACAAAAGCTCGAAGCTTCACTTGTTTACTTGTTATTATTACAAAGATTTCCAGCCCATAACAGATATACAAAATGTAATGCGACTAAATCTTTAATGCAGGACATCCAAAACATAACCACCAATGTATCCCTTTTGCACCCCGTGCCCTAATGATCTCCTGAAAAACATTGCATTTAAACGTCAACATAAAGTTGGTGAATTTCATAGGTTTATGTAAATGTATAAGCAGGATCGCAAGACATTCCCCGTGATAATGCAACAGATGCAGACATCACAAAATGTAATTATGTTTTCCTAAGCTCATGACACCGAAGCTCGACATAAATGAATACAATATATAAATATTGCCTACATTGCTCATGACGATGTTCAACCCGTAACATCCAAAATCCGACATGATATACGTTCGTTTCCAGTGATAGCTAGTCACCCGAACAGGGAGGTCAATCCCAAATAGATCTATCTATAATCATTCGCGCTCACATTCCAGTAATTGACAGTTCATGATTTATGGGCATAGTGGGTTATCGCTACTTAGGCAAAACGTAATCATGATAAAATGTACACTTGCGTCCAATTTGTAAAACATGCATATGTTTCTCACCCCAAAAACTTGTAAATCAATAATTGTAAAACATGAGGCTATGAACTCACCTTGAGTGAGTAAATTGATAATAAAATATCCCAAATAAAAACGTGTCACGATAACGCCCGAATGCAACCTAGTTAATATAGGTCGATGTTGGGAAATACATGTCAGAAGGTCAAAGTACTGCTAAAGTTGAAGGTCAAAGTACTGCCTGCTTAGTATGAAAAAGTCAAAGTACTGCCTTTAATAAAGGAACTTTAAAGGATTATTAGTTAAACGGTTACATTAGTAATTATCAAGTAATAGTTGTATTAATCATGTAGCAGTTAAATTAGTGATTAGTATTAATTAGTATTTGTGTCATACAAGAACTGTACACCTACTAGAGTTATCCTTACGTTTATAAAAGGATGTCTAGGAAGACATTAGAATGACACAAGAAAAAGAATTAGTTAGAAGTATTAGAGATAAGTATTGTATTAGGGATCTGCAATCTTAGGCAGATTCAACGTGTGATAATACAAATCGTTTGTTAAATCATTGTGTGTTCTTCTTGATACTGTTAACTAGTTTCCGCATAGTTAATTGTATTACATCAGTGTTTCATTGTTATCGACTTGGATTTATTCAAGGAAGTAACATCCTTTACAGGCTAAAGGCTTATTATACTAAGGTATATCGATCCTACAAGTGGTATCAGAGCCTGTGTAGAGACTCTGATCTAGAAGAACTTTAATCATTCGAAATCTTTCCAAACTCTAAAAGATGTCTGAAGCTGAACCTATCCCTCCCACCTCATCAGTCACTGCACTAAGAATCCCAATGATCAAGAAGGGTGAATATGACCTATGGTCCATGAAGATGCGACAGTATATTGCCATCACTGATCATATACTATGGGATATAATCACCAATGGAGACCAAGCCACAACTGATCCTGCATCCTCGTCAGCACCAAAAACTTCACTTGCTGCCAACGCAAGAAGAAACAATGAGAAAGCTCTTAACATATTGCTTTCTGCAATACCTGATAGACATCTTCTCAGTTTTCATGATGCTGAAGATGCAAAAACTTTATGGTCAGCCATAAAAGCAAGATTTGGAGGTAATGAAGCATCAAAGAAGATGCAAAAGAATCTTTTGAAACAACAATTCGAGACGTTTACTATCGGATCTAGAGAAGAGCTAGATTCAGCATACGAAAGGTTTCAGAACATTCTTAGTATGCTTGAATTATATGATGCTAAAGTGTCCCATGAAGATGCGAATTTGAAGTTTCTAAGAAGTTTACCATCTGTGTGGCATGTAGTTGCTACAATGATTCGGGGACAACCTGGATTGGATGAATTGGAGTTTGATGATCTCTACAACAACTTGAAGGTGTATGAGCATGAATTGAAGGGTGTTTCAAATTCAAGCTCACAAAATATTGCTTTTCTGTCCACTGAAATCAAAGGCAGTACTTTGAAACAAAGTACTGCTGACTCAGAAAATATCCCAAAAGGATATACTCAGGCTGCCTCAAGCAAGGTGCAAACTGCTCCTAACTGTGCTTCCCACTCAGATGAAATCATATGTTCCTTCTTTGCTCAACAAGCATCTATGCCTACAACTCATGATGATGAAGACCTGCTGCAAATTGATGAGGATGCTATGGAAGAAATTGACATTCGATGGCAGGTGGCTATGATAACTGCAAGGATAAGGAAGTTTATGAGGAAAACAGGAAGACCCATTGACCTCAAGCCAAAGAATGGGATCACTTTTGACAAGTCAAAGATTGAATGCTTTAATTGTCAAAAGTTGGGTCATTTTGCTAGGGAGTGCAGATTTGCTAAATATCAGGAAAACAGAGCAAATGGTCGTAAGGAAAAGAAGATTGTGGCTATTGAAGATTCAAACTCAAAAGCCTTGGTGGCAACAGACAACAATGAAGAAATTGACTGGACCAAGGAATTTGATGCTGAACCAGTGACATTTGCTATGATGGCACTGACTGAACTTGAAGAAGATGATTGGAGCATGGAGATTGATGCAGAACCTGTGCACTTTGGACAAGATGGACTTGGTGATTTTGACTGGAGCAATAAAGCTGATGATACACCAGTGTCTCTAGCCTTGATGGCTACAAACTCAGAGGTACCTTACTGTTCCAAATGTAGTAAATCTTATAAACAGTTGCTTGAAAACTATCAAACTGAAAAAGACAATTTTCAAAAGGCTAGGTCTGAAATTCTAGGATATCAAATGAGCTTAGAGTCATTAGAAGTCATACTTAAAACACATGAAAAGAATGAATATGATAGCATGTGGTGATAAGTATGAACAAATGGAATATAGACATAAAGTAGTAGGGATTTGAAATAAGAAAAAGAACAAAAGGAACTAGATCAAGTCATAAAAGAAAGGAGATGATTTCAAGTAAAACATTGAAAAATGGACAAATGCTGCTGTACTTCCAATATGAAGTCCTTAAAGCAAACAAGATATTTAGTCTGATAAATCATTTATAAAGGGATTGGGTTTAGGAATCTAGTAGTAGTAAGGAAAGTGACAATTCATCTGGGAATACAAATTCGACTGAATCTTTGTATCCAAACTTTCAAAAGGCAAAAGGATTCCATGCAGTACCTCCACCTACAGGTACTATCATACCACCTAGGGAAAATGTCTCTTTTAACAAAGGAAAGTATGAACTATTTATTAGGTAAATAAGGTCGTTAAACAAGAAAATTACAAAGTCAAGTCAATCAAAAATTTGATATAAATAAAGTCATTATGTGAAGATTGGGTTGATAGAGATGATGAAGAGACTCAGCTTAAACTTTTAGAAATTCAAAAGAGTAACTGTTTTGAACTCGAGAAAATAGGAAACTTCTTCGAAACACAGTTCACCTAACAGTCAAAACGTGTGTTTGACAAAACATCTTTTGAAAACATGTTTTGTATGTTACAGTCCAGAATCACGCTAATCAAAGATTGTGACCTAACGAAGAGAACCTTCAAAAAACCCAGAAAACCCATACACCTAAGGAACGCAGGGTTCAAGGACACAAGACCAGTCTGAACAAACATCATAGGGTGAACATAGTAACTTCCCTAGGAAACCTCTAGGTACCACTCACCAAAAGAGTCTTTTTATTCCAGTCATCAGTAACTTAAAAGTAAGGGTTGCAAAGTACTGCCAGGACCAAAAATGACACAAACAGTACCTTCAACAAGTACTGCTAAATGTGTTTAATATCAAGGTACTCGCAAGACCAAGAGTATCACAAGCATACTTTTACAAATACAGGTAGACCTATTATCCAAGGATGGATAATATAAGACCTAGAACGCAAGATTTTCACCATCAAACAAGGTACTTCAACCACAAGGGACTCCTCACAAGGACCACAAAGACCAAGAAAATTATGAATCTATCGGGATAAGAATAGAAAGTACTGTTGGATCACATGCATTACCTTCCACAAAATGTGAAGTGTCAAAGGAGAGTGCCATGATAAATCCAAACACAAACATGGAGACCAAAAGGGCTTACCTAGATTATGTAAATGTGATAATGTACCTTACACACTCAAGCAAATTGAGTATGGTAACATCCATTAGGGGTATCCAATTCAGTTATGACTTGGTACCCTAAAAAGTCTAATCTAAAAATTGTTTGTACAGGCAATCCCAGAAGAAAGATCTCAAAGATTATCTAAAATTGACAGTGGTTCACTGAAGTATGACAGGAGACAAAGGACAAGCTGTCTGATTTTTAAAAGAATTCAAAGGGTGTTATGTGGCTTTGGAAATGAACCTAAAGGTAGGAAGAATCACGGGAAAAGGAACCATCAAGACAATCATTCATAAGAACTTTGAGAAAGTCAGCTATGTAGAGGAGCTTAAGTTCAATCTCCTATCTATTTCTCAAATATTGTGGATCAAGAAGCTAAGTTCTCTTCACGATAAGGAGTGTCTTATTCTTAATCGTCTAAAGTTAAGTTGTTTATGAAGATCTGGTGATACTTAGAGCTCCTAGAACAATGATGTATAACATTCTGGTCTAAAAGAATAATCATTCCCTTCTTGGAGATTAACTCTTTTAGATTGGTTCAATGTCAACAAAGGATGAAGCTGTCTATGGCACAAAGATGGGCATGTAAACTTCAATATATTAACAAATAATGGTTAAAGGCAATCTGTTAATAGGTTTACCTTCCAATACATTCAAGCTTGACCATGTCATGTCTGCATTAGAAAGGGTAAACAGCACAGGGCTATCCCTTTAACAAGAAGATTGAAGACAGAACAAGTCCAAGAACCATTAGAATTGCACCCAAATGGATTACATTTAGGACTCCCGGTTTCAGTAGAAGGGTAAAATAGGAAAAATACTGCTTGTGTCACTGATTACTGTAGTAGATTCAAGTTGGGTGTTTTTTCTGGCTTACAAGGATGAAACATATAATATGCATCATGATCAGTTGTGGTTTGAAAACAAGGCTAAGAACATAAAAGTGAAGACCAACAGTATGGAGCCAATGGAACAGAGTTCAAGAATCATTTAATGAATGATTTTAGTGCCTAAAAATGAATCATAAAGATAAAATAGTATTTCAAGGACTCCACAGCAAAATGGTGTTTGCGGAAAGAAAGAAAAGGACTCTCAATGAAGCAATCTAAACAATTCTAGCAGACTCACTTTACCTAATTTCAATTTTGGGATGTAATCAGTCAATACTGCTTGTTTATGTGCTAACAAGAGTTTTGGTGATAAATCTCAATGAAGAACTCCTTATGAAATTTTGATGGGCAAATCTCCTAACCTCAGATTTCATGAGAACTTTTAGAATGTCCTCTGACTATACTTTAATACCCTAGTTCAATTGGGTAAGTTTTGATGGCAAGTCATGAAAAAAGGCTATCCAGATATGGTTCATACTCTACTAGCATGCAAAGTTTTAGAGCTATAACAGGGTAACAAGAAAAGTTCAAGACAGTCTTCATGTAACTTTCTTGAGGATCAGGAGAATACAAAAAGGAAAAGAGGTTCTATTGGATGTTTAATCTTGAACTTCAAACTCTTCAATGAATTACATACCAGTAAGAAAGAAAACTATGCTGATTCAGGAGGAAAAGTAACACTTAAGATGATGTTGAAAATTTAGATTGACCAACAGTTTATTGTTCATGGTCCCGCTATTAAATGCAGCTAGAAGAGAAGCTAATCAGAGGAACATACGCTGACAAAGAAGTTCCATTGTCCTCTGAGAACAAAGCTCAACATGGCTGAGCAGTGTGATTTGATGCATCAAGAATCTATTGCTAAAGTTCATAATGATGCTTAAAGGAACGCTTTTGAAGAGGAAAAGAGAAGAATAGCACTTGAAAAGGGAAAAGAAAGTGCCAACAGTACTTTAACTCTAAGTACTGCTAACACACCTTCTCAAAGTACTGCTAACACACCTACAGTTCTTTATGATTGCATGGACAGCATTCCCTCTTCCTTCTAGTTGACTTAAATCTCCTCATACGTCTGGAAATGAAACCTTTACTGATGATGATCATATCGAAATATGTCAAATTCTTGATAATGAAATTCCAAAAGATGGTGTTTTCGTCTACAAATTCTTTGATTGATGAAAATACAACAATGAGGAAAGAAGGAGCACCTTAATACAACAACGAAGATCACTACCATTGATGTCCCAGCTCTACTCCAACACTTAGAATTCATAGAATCATCCTCAGAATTCAGATATGCCAAAAGTACAGCTGGTGGAAAGGTTCTAACAAGAAGAAAGCTTAAAGAAAGTGCTTCTTACCAACATCAAGCATTGCTGTCTTTTATGTGCACACAAAACAGAACTAACCACAAAGATCAGCAGACATGCTTGTTTGCTTGTTTCTTATCTCAAAAGGAACCCAAGAAAGTCTCTCAAGCTTTAGCAGATGAAAGTTGGGTTGAAGCGATGCAAGAAGAACTGCTTCAATTCAAGCTACAAAATGTATGGGTATTATGTGACTTACCAGATGGCAAGAGAGTGATTGGAACTAAATGGGTTTTTAGAAACAAGAGGGATGAACGGGGTACTATTATCAAGAATAAAGCACGACTGGGTTGCCATAAGGGTACAGTACAAAGGAAGTGGTGGATTAAGAGGAAGTTTTTTGCACCCATTGCCAGAATTGAAGCAATCAGACTCTTTTTGCATTGCAACTTCCATGGCTTTTACGTCTATCGAAGTAGTGGTCAAAAGTTCATTTTATATGGCAACAATACAGAAGAGGAGCATGTAAAATATCCTCCATGTTTTGAAAGATCCTAGCTAGATCCAATACAAGTTCTACAGAGTAGTCAAGTACTTTATGGCTTACAATCAATCCCCAAGAGCATGGTATGAAAGACTTTCTACTTTTCTTTGAAACATGGGATATAGGATAGTGTCAATTGTATAAAACACTGTTTATTAAGAAAGATAGAAGATATATCATGTTGGTAAAGGTATATGTTTATTGATAATATTTTTGATCTACAAGTCCCCTTCTATGGATACGGATGTTGAAAAACTTCTGCCAAAGGACTTCAATATGATTTCAATGGGAACTCACTTTCTTTTAGGGGCCTTCAGACAAGCAAACATACAAACAAACTACTGCTGGTATTTTTCTAAGTCAAGACAAATAATGTGAAAGACAATCTCGAACAAATTTGACATTTAGACGCCCTAAGTCAAGCATCACCCCTAATAGAAGCTCATAAATACACTAGGAAAAGATAAGAGGTGAAGATGTTGATGTACATCGTTATAGGTCTATGAATGTGTGTCTCATGTACTTACCTGCTTGCAAGACCCACAAAATGTTTGTGTTTGTTCTGTGGTGGGTGGGGGGCAAGGTTTCAAGTCACTTCTATGGTCTCTCACATGCATGCGTAAAAAGATCTTTAGGTTCCCGTCAAACATCAACCAAAATGGGTTTTATGGTTTATATCCCAAAGATTCGTCCTTTTCATTTAGGAATCTTTAACAACAAGTTGGACATGCTGGGACAAACATGAAAGACGATCAACTCAGGAGGATGTCAATATCTTGGGAGGAAGACCTGGTCACTGGCAATGCAAGAAACAAACAGAATTGTGGCTATCATCTTCTACAGAGGCAGAAAAGTAGCAGCTGCAAGTTTTTTGTGCTCGGGTAACTTTGGAATTCAAAATCAACAGCTAGATTAAAGGATTTAACTTCATGAACACTGAAATCCTTATAGACAATGAAAAGAAGAAAGGTACTCTAAAGCGATTGTGAAGAATCTGTTCTTCACTCAAACTAAGCATATTCAGATTATCGCCATCACTTAATCTGAGATTGTTATGAGCATAGGCTCATTAATGTTGGTCAAGGTACCATACTGATGACAATGTAGCAGATTACTCACCAAAGGCTTTGACTTGGCATGATATAAACTTTTTGTGGTAACCCCCCATGTGTAATGATGAACCCATTAGCTAAACTTTGAAGGGGAGGAACTACAAGTAAAGTACTGTATTCAAGTAGACTACTGTATCTGGTTAGAAAGAATCTTTGAAGCACAATTGTTAACGATTACTGGGAGGATATGAATGGAATTGTGGTTAAAGTTTTTAATATTCGCAGAGAAATTTTGAAAATTGCAGGTTGTGATTGACAAATTTGATTGGAAAGCTTTTTAGGATTGAAAATTAGCACTGCTTTAGACAACTGAAGTACTGTTCTAATGTTCAGTCAAACGGTGTCAAAACGTACGGTTTTTAGATACAAACGTATTTAACAACGGTAACTATCTTATGTTAACCCCACGCAAAAACTATAAATGCACCAACTGAATTGCATTTTTTCACATCATTCAATCTTTTTATTCACGATTTTTTTAAATATACAACCTCCGCCGCACATCAAATTCATATCAAAATGGTCCAATATTCGCACCTGTAACAAACATAACATGATTGCTTGTGTGGAGAAGACTGAGCATAATGCTGATTTTCATCAAATCGTTGATTATCTCACTGGAAAAGCTCAATTAACTTATAAAATTCTGTTAGTTGAATCCTGAGCAATTGGTCCGTGGCATCAACAATTTTGGGCTAAACAGATTCTCTAAGATCAATAATGAAGTGCCTCATATTCCGCAATGGTAGCTGGAAAAAGGTTTTGAATTTCAGAGGAAACCATATCGGCAGACTACAATTCGAAGATACGAATGGTAATTGACTGTTTTCCAAAGCAAGTTATTTGGGACTACGTCTCCATGGAGAACATAGTTAAGATGGTAATTTATATGGCCCAACTAACTTTTTCAAAACCACCTATTTAGCCCTCAGGAAGTATTAGTTCATGTCTACTAATACTTCTAGCTCCTAAGTAGTACATCATGGGAACAATTGGGACGAACAAAGCATCAGCTCTGGTAGGATAGGCAACCAACCAAATTTCATTTTCATTTGTGATTATGAATGGGATGCTAGACATATTGCCAAATGGTAAACCGTTTTCCCTTTCTCATGTATTCTAGATTCAAATCAACTGTTTTTGAACAAGCAATTAGAGGGAAGTAACCAGACCTTCTAGAATTTTTATCATCAGTTACTCTTCCCTCTAAGGTCTTTACCTTTATGAGAAAGAATAGTCCTAAGTTCTCAGGTAGGATTACACCTTTGACTCCACCAATGTTAGAGGTAAACAGCATTAGCAGCAGAAGAAGCACATAGTGAGAGTACTCATTCTAGGGCTGAAAGTTCATCCACATATGCTCAAGGTACCCCTACTCAAAGTGGCTGCGCAAGCTAGTTATTCTAGCAAGGTACTAAAACAACTAGCTGACTTCCAAGTTACTGCTGAAGCACAAGGTGTCTGCGGATATTCCACAATCTCCAATGATAATACTCCCACAGATGATCCTCAAACATCGGGATGAGATAAAGGACTTTTTTATCTATATGCTTTAAACCAGGTAGGTAATGAGGCTCAAGAGAAGCAAAACATTTCTCAAGCCAAACAGATTCACAAGCTAAAGGCCAAACTCAATAAACTAACAAAAGGGGTTCAAGCCATTGGTCAAACATCACATACTTGGTTGTAAATCAGAAAGCTTAAGAAAAGAGGAAAGAAGCAAAATAAGAAGGTGTCTCTTAGTCAAACTGGGGAGAATAAAGAATGAAGGTATATGTCCCCTGAAGGAGCAACATGTCAAGATGACGCATAAAAAAAGGGAAAAAAGATTTCTAAAGAGTTAGTAGGTGGCCATACAGCCATTGTTATATGAAGAATTTGATGCTACAGATGTTGGTTGTTACTGTTTACTCCCTAGACTTAGAAAAAGAAAGAGTGAAGAACAGAAACAAGTGATTAATGAAGAAGAAAAGGATACTTTCAAATGTCAAAAGTGGGGATTCCTGAAAGAATTGGATTTGGAAGAGATTCAAAGTACTGCTAGGAAAAGTATTGTTACTCCAAGGACCCTAAATTTTGATGATGAAGCAGGTCCTTCAAGTCCAATTCGTCCCAACACAAATAAGAACGAGCCTGAAGAACATTTCAAAAGATGATGAATTCTTGCTGATAACACTCTCATATAGTAAACCAAAGTCTAAGCATATCCTGCCCTATGCAAACTCAACCTCAACAACCAACTCACACTACTGACTCAAAAATAAAAAGGTAAATGGGATAATGGTTTAAGAGCCCGAAAAAGAAGAAAGTTAAAATTTCAACAAATCATAGCTTTGAGAAGAGCAAATGCTGAGGAAGTTGCTAGAAAGGTTCAAGAAGAATGGTGATACAAAAGAAGAGAGAAAAAGGTTGGAAAGATTGAAGAAACCAAAACCTAAATGACTATTTCTATAGAAACCTACATCTCTTACAACAAGAACGGAATCAATGATGAGCTTCTTAAAGGTCAAGGATACAAGAAATTACAAAAAACTAAGGTATCCACGAAATTAAGGAAACTGTATGAAAAAAAGTTCAAGAATCATCAAAGATTCTCTCAAGATTTTATTCCAATGGGTTCATAAAAAGAAAAGGCAAGACGAACAGGAGAGAGATGCAAGAAAGAGAACTCCTTAAGGAAAGAGAAAAAGCAACAGTTACAGAAGAACATCCCATCAAAGAACTAAAATTGAGGACAGAAGAAAACTGTTGAGCTGCAGAAACTATCTAGGATTGTAGACTTTTGAGAAGAGAGCACAAGATAAGAGTCACTGGAAGCAATCTCTATGATTACGTAAATCAGGTCATTGACTCACCCAATGGAAGAGTATCTCTAATTAATAAGAGCACATAATCATATCAGACTTTCAACCCTCTGTGGAGATACTGCATACATTTTTGGATAGACCCAGGAACTATATCATCCTATATCTGGTTGTACAAGACTCTTATAAGCATATTCCACGCAACTGTGTTAGGATTGAAACTTCTGGTAGATCTTACAACCCTTTGGGAGACGTCTGCAACAGTGATGATGAATTACTGGAAGAATCAAGAAGATTGAGAAATTATAAGATGAGACTAATCGAATCTTTCGGTTAAGAACATTACATTTAGAGAATAGAGGATGGTACATCTGCTTCCTATGCAGGCCAGCAAGAAGATATCCTCTATCAAGAAGAGCTATGAAACAGAGATCTAGATCATGGTATGGAAATTGAAGATGAGAATGAAACAGCTATCACATTGATACATCTGTTTATTTTATGGACAACTGAAGATGGTGATAATTCTTAAACAACTGGTATTATTTATCAAAATTTTCTTTGAAAGTAACATATCTTGTTTTGATAAAAAGACTTAACTGTGAACAAGCAGTCCTTATATTGAAAAGTACAGCTAGTTTTTAAAAAAGTTGTTTAGAAATATTTGAAGTTTGAGTGTGCAAAAACTTTTAAAGCACAAAATTTTCACAAGTTTATGAGAGTAACGCACTGAATGTTAGTGCTTGCACTACATTACAAATGGTATTCAACTCACCATGTCCCCTAACATACAAAGAAATAGTTTGAATCACCATGATGTGGTACGGCTCTGAGTGATCTTTCAAATCCGTTAATAGCTTATAATAGATGTGCTCAAAACTAATATGTTCTCAAACTCACCAATGTATTTAAGTTTACTGATAGTTGTGCTATTCCTGAGCAAGACGGTACTACAGGAAAGAACTTATCAAATCCGTGACATGTTTTTGTAATGACTTACCAAAAGTCCCAAAAGTATCAACACTTATGATTCATGTACTTGAGTGTTTAAGTGTTTTCAGTCACCATGGATTATTACCTTTTCTAGTACCAAGAACTGACTAGCCAAAGAGTGAATGGCTACTTGGTAAAGCAGATAAAAACCATTTATAGTTGGTTGAGAAGACCTGCAGCTGAATGAAGAACAATCTTTTTGATGCAAAGACAAAGAATATTATTGAAAGTGTTTATGTTGCAAACAAGAGGTTGTCATTCAAGATACTCCAACCTGATTGTATCCAAGAAACTCGCTTAGAGGATTATAACTAGAAAGATTGGAAGACTTGTAATGATTGCTTGAAGCAAAGATGTCCAACCAACAAGAAACTTGAAGTCAAGCAAGTAGAATTCAAAGTTAGGGGAAGGAATGTATGGAAATACAAAGTCAGAAGTCAAAGTACTCTCTGATAAGATTGAAGGTCAAAGTACTGCAAGCTTAGTATGAAAAAGTACAAAGTACTACTGTCCTTTATTAAAGGAACTTTAAAGGAATAATAGTTTACAAACGTTACATTAGTAATTAATCAAGTAATAGTTGTATTAACATAATAACATTACATTAGTGACAAGAATAAATTAGAACGTGTGTCATACAAGAATTGGTACACCTACTAGAGTTATCCATACGTATATAAAAGGATACTCTAGGAAGGCAAAAGAAAGACACAAAAAAAAAAAGCATTAGTTAAGACGTTATTAGATATAAGCATTGTATTAGGGAACATGCAAACCTAGGCAGATACCCGTGTGATAAATAAAAAACGTGTTGTTAAATTCATTGTGAGTTCTTTCTTGATACTATTAACTAGTTTCCGCATAGTTGATAGTATTACCATCAGGTTTTCATTGTTACCAAGACTTGATTTATTCAAGAAGTACACATCCTTAAAAGGCTAAAGGCCTTATTATACTAAGGTATTTCGTATTCCTACACTATTTAAATAAAAAACTGGAAAAATTACGAAAATAGCTTGGACAACGTATAATCTAGGAAAAATAAACTCTGTGAAAACAAGCTTATCGAATAATCGTGAAATAATCCAAAACAACTTATTATACAAAAAAATGACCTGAAAAAGTATAAAAATAATAAGAACGAATCCAACCTTCTCATGGATTGAGCTATTGTAAGCACAATGGGTTGAGCGTGTGGGTCAAAACACTTTGGTTGATGGTGGTAGAGGTCTCGGGTTCGAGCCTTGCTCACCCGGGGCTTCCCACTATCCCAAGTGTTTTTGTTTTTGCCATTTTTTTATAACTTTCTGAAACACTTAAAATTAAGCAACTTTTGTGAAAACAAACTTTTTAAAACTTAAAAATAAGCACACAAATAAGCACTAAAAGGGAACAGTTTGCTTAAAAGCTTAAAACTAAAAAGAGCTAAACTGTTTTCAATTTTTAGCACAATTTTGCAACTATCAAGACAAATAAGCAACAGCAGATAATAAACTATATCTAATAAGCATAAGAGAACAAAAATAAGCAAAGAAAACGAGCTACAATAAGCTAAGAATGACATAAACCTTAAAAAGTTAAAACACTTAAAAAAATTTAAAGCTAAACTGCAAATAAGCTCAAATAAGCTCTAAGCTAAGAGAAATAAGCTAAATTGGGCTTATTCTAACCTAATAAGCTTAATGGAACACAAAATAAGTAAATTTAATAAGCCAATTTGCTTAAATAAGCAAGTTAGCTTATTTGGCTAAACCTGATAACTAAACAGCAAGGGAAGGTATTTTTTAGCTTAAAAATAAGCTCAAAAATAGATCCTTATGGCTTAGCAACTTATAAGCCCTTAAAAATTGTCCAAAAAACTAAACAATCAAAAAGCAATTTGAATTTCGAATAAGCCTTTAAAAAGCTTCATGAAAAAGCTGTTTCTTAAAGATTTTAACACTTGACAAATTTTTCAACCTTTACAAACTACCACTTTTGAGCTTAAAAATAAGCAAACAAACGGATCCTTATGGACTTGTTACTTATACCACTTGAAAACTTGACCTATAAGCTACTTAGAACAACTTTTAAAAACTATTTTGAAAAACAAATGCTTAATGAAAAAGTTGAATGAAAAAGGTTTATACTCAGAATGTACTGAATGAGGTTTGGGATTGAAAAAGGAAAATGCTGATTTTTAAGGCTAAAAACAGATATCAAATTAAGCTAATTGTTGAAAAGCAAGTTTAAACTAATGAAAAATTACCTATAAGCTATTTGTATTTTAAATTTTAAAAGCTAAAACCTATTTTAACCCTCTGATTTTTGAAATTGAAAATGGCTATAAGGCCTTTTACATGCTGATGCAGTATGCACAAGATTGAACCAAAACCAATTAGAGCACATGCAGGCTTAAGAAGTGGATTTTTACACCTTAAGAACACCAAAGTAAATGCAAATTGAGGGACTAACTAAGCTAGAATGAACTTGAGCTTAAAATGCTATAAAACTAAATTTATACTAAAAGTTTATAACTTTTAATGCAAAAACACAACTCAAGCTAACAAACTCTAATCTAAGCCTTAAAACTAACTCTCATAAACCTCTATATGGATTTAAAGAACAACCAAAGGTCTTATTTACCTTTGAAAGCTCTAACTAAGTTAGTGCTGTCATTAGCCAAACACCCCTTAATTTTTCCAAAATTCATAATTAGCTTATGATTCTTAGAATTAAGGCACAAAATAGAGATACCAGATAATAAGAAGCTAAATAAAGACCTAATAAGAATATTTAAGCAAACTAGATAAGCATAAATGATAATCTATAAGCTAATGCTAATTTTTTTTGGTTTTTCATAATTTTATGACAGATTATAAGAAACTAAGATCTATACTATCTAATTAACTGAATAAGCATGAAACAAGTATAATAAGCACTACTAAGCAAATTTAAACAGAAATAAGCAAGTATTAAACTAATTTAAGCAGAATTTAAACTAGAGAGCAGTATTAAGCTATAAAGGAGAAAAATATGAACTCACAAGATGCCTTTGCACAAACAAGGCTTAAAGAAAACTCGAGGAGCTACTCTTTAAGCTCCAGCTTATCCAAGGATAAGCTGGTATGGTCTTGGAAACCCATCCATGTCTGGTTTCCCTTCCTTAATAAGCTTTGGTATATTTGAGAGTGAATTATGAGTATGTAAAAACTCAGTTAAGCTTTTGTGAGCTTAACTGAGTAAATAGACATCTTATTAGTGCTTATGAAAGAGTTTAAGAGCTTATGAATCAATAAAAGCTTAATCAAAATATTTTGCACAAAAGTAAACTTATGAAAAATCAAATGCACAACAAGAAATTTAAACTTTTATTAATAATGAAACTGATTACAAGATTGAAAAAGGAAATTACATTGATTAAAAATTGAATTTAAAAACAATAAAACAAAATTGTCATAAGCAAAAATTATTCTACACTAAAGCTACTCCTCCCCCTAAATTACCCCTCACCCTTGTGTATGAAAAAGGCCTTGTATTTATAGCTTTTTAAAGAAAGTTCCAGGTCTCCAAGTTAGTTAGACGCTCCTCTTGATCCACACCCTTCATTCCTTGCAATCATTGGCTCTTCAATCTTCACCGTTGGATCATTAAGTGAGCACACGGATTGCCAGCGTGGCAATCCGTGTGTCAGAGGCTTTGTGCTTCTTTAACAAAGGATTTAGTGTAATTTTTCATTCCTTGTGTGTTTCTTGTAAGCCCGCGTGTCATTCCTTTGAGGTGTCTTGGCCAATCAAAAGCTAGGGATGACGTTTTCTTTGCTGAGATGGCACATAGTACTTGGAATCTCAAAGCCATGTCATTAATTGAGATTTACCCTTTGATTTTGACAGGGTAATTAGCTGAGAACGACGATGAACAGTAAAAACAGTATTTCCCGCGCCTTTTCTTATCTTTTTTATAACGTAGTTTGACTGAGGGTGTGGGGGTGTTGACTTGGGCTCAGGTATAAAGGAATTGGGCCACAGGTAAAAGTTTTTAAGGGTTTTGTTATAAAGGGATAACGACCGTTAGTCCCTTTAATAACAAAGGACTAACGGTGTTAGGGTTTTGGGACTTTTTGTGAATTTGGTATAACATTAAGGCTCTTTTGGGTATTTTGAAGGTTTTGGCATTTTGTGGGTTGACCATTGTTGACCAAGGGTTGACTTTTGATGACCTTTTGCTAGAAACTTCCGGCTCTTATGCACTCTATCCGTTCTCGTGTCCGTGTTTGTCCGATTTTGATCGTTTTCTTGTGATTTTTGTATTATCCGTACCTACACATTCACAAACAACAAAATACACAAATACAAGCATATTTTTGCACATTTTGATTATTTAAGGGCCATTTTTGGTATAATAAAGATTTGTGATTTCTCACATAAGGACTAACGGTGTTAGGGATTTAGGACTTTTTGTGAATTTGGTATAACATTAAGGCTCTTTTGGGTATTTTGAAGGTTTTGCCATTTTGTGGGTTGACCATTGTTGACGGATTGACTTTTTATGACCTTTTGCTAGAAACTTCTGGCTCTTATGCACTCTATACGTTCCCGTGTCCGTGTTTGTCCGGTTTTGACCGTTTTTATGATTTTTGCATTATCCGTACCTA
>BQNB010139678.1:0-17522 GCA_026074375.1 Tanacetum coccineum
GGACTTACTCCAAAAAGTCCCTCATCATGGCATAGACCTTTGGCTCCAAGTCCAATTTTTTTATGACCATGTCAATCCTGTCACAAGACAAACCATTGACCAATCGGCCGGTGGTAAGCTTCGTGACCTAAACGCCAAATAATCCTGGGTACTATTAGAGGACCTTGCCCTCTATGACAACGAAAGTTGGAACGACCCAAGGAATTTCGCTAAGTCGGTCAAGGCAATCTCTTTGCCTCAAGATGTCCCGAGTACATCCGACTACCGTCTAATCGAGCTCGAAAATCAAGTCCAATGCTTGATGGAAGCTCATCTTGCTCCGACACAACCTACTCATGTGAACAAAATCACTACCTCATGTGAGATCTGCAGTGGTCCCCACGACACTCAGTATTGCATGGAAGATCCTGAACAAGCCTTTGTTGAATACGCATCCTCGCGTACCGATGAAGCGGGAGATAAGTGGTATACTTTCAAGCCCGAACAAAACAATCTTGGTGACACCTATAATCTATCATGGAGAAGTCACTCAAACCTTAGGTGGAGACAACCCCAAAATTTTTAAAATAGTTTTTCAAACCCACCTAATCGGTTCCAACTCAACGGTTCAATCCCGAACCGTTCCTTAAACAACCGTCCTCAAAATTTTAATAATCAATCGAATCTAGAAGGACTGGTATTCGACTTCATGGCATCTCAAGATGCTAGACTGTCTAAGTTTGAAGCCGATTTCAAACACCAGCAAAGTGAGATGACCAACAAAATCGACAAGGCCATCACCGATCGAATAGCGGGAGCACTACCTAGCGATAGGGTTAAGAACCTGAAACTGAATACCTCCTTAGTTTTGTCTGCTCGTTCTTACCCAACTGAAGACCCGCAATGCTCAACACAAATTCACAGTTCGATCAACGCCATCACGATCCATTCCAAGCAACAAATCGATCCCCGTGATGACAGAACTAAAGAGAATGAGGAAGAAGAGAAGGACAGCCCAGAAAATATCCATTTCGACTCTTCTACACCACCCGATCCATTAGTTTTATTCATCACCGAAAAAGTCCTCAAATTCAATTCATTCTTTGAATCACTCGGATTGGTTCCCCCGTCGTCCAACGCGGAACTCGTTTGCACCAAAGAGAAAGATGGTGACGTGATGTTTATCGAGATAGTCCCGAAAGATGATGCTTCCCGCATGGAGGAACCCAAAGCAGGAGAGTAGGAAGTGGAGTATTTCGACATATTCCCAACTAGGAGTGAACTCGCATATCACAAATACCTCATGTGTAGCCCAATCCCTTCAATATTTCTACGGAACCCCATCATTATGGAAGGTTGCCCATCAAACCTCAAGATACCATGCAACATTGGGCATGTGCATGTTGAAAAAGCCTACATTGATCTCAACTCTCCTTTGAATATCATAACCCGAATGATGTATAACTGGATCATGAGAAGAAAACTTGAAGACTCGAATAGAGGAGTTAGAAATTTCACAGGAAGGATTAAAGGAATGCATATCTTCGTAGGAAACTTCACCTATATCATAGACTTCATGATTTTTGATGAAATTAGTTCAATCATAGACCCTAGGTTGTCGCAAGTAGTGCTAGGAAGACCTTTTGTTAAAATGTCCAACATGACTCACGACCCACCCGAAGGAGTAGTTAGGTTCACTAACGGAAACGATGAAGTTGCCTATAAGATGCCCCATAAGATAGAACAGTACAACTCATTGTTGAACATAGAAAAAAAGTACACGAATTCGGTCTACCTTAGAAACGAGGAGGACAAGAGAAGAGGAGTAGAGTACGTAATGAGCAAGATATTAGGATTTTACAAAGAATGCCTAGAGCTCGGACCCGAATACCTAACTAGAATGGATGATGAAGGAGAAGTCATGTAAGGACGTGTGACTTCGAGTCTAGCTACAAAACTCATTAATAAAGAAAAGCGCTTCTTGGGAGGCAATCCAAATTTACTTTTCTCGCACATTAGGAGTGTCATGTGTTTTATTCTCCTCATTTTATTCTATCATGTTCGAACTGCTATCTTGTAATCATGCTTTGTTTTGTTTTTAACTTCGTTTTAATTTCAATCAAATGTATTTTGCAAATAATAACTGTAGGGGAATTTATCCGGTTTTTGAGCCAAGTTCAAGCATGTTAAATAATTTGTTTAGATTAATTCACGTCAGTTTCGAGTCATATGAGTAAATTGTCAAATCTCAGGTTTTATGCAGCCATTTGTACAGGAATTAACTTATGAAATCAAGTGCATAAAATTTTTCATCAAAAACAAAATTTTCGTTTTCACAGTGTGTGGAGACGGTGTCACAATTTACACGTGACACCGTCACCGCGACACCTGTGACGGGGTCAGGATAATCCTGACGGCGTCAAACGCCCAGGTCCAGAAAACTTAAAGTTTTTTAATTATTTTTGAAAATAAAACTTGCACAACATTTAAAATATGTACTCTTCTTTTATAAACCTGCAAAACCAATGAGTTTGACAATTCTCTCATCCTATCTTTAATGCTTTATCGAGTCAACCCTAATTTCACATTGTATATTATTATATCGCACATTTTATGCTTGGTATAGTTGTCTTTGTCTTTGATTACAGGTTATATTTGATGAGAAGAAGCTTGGAAGTTCTTAGGAAGTTTCATTGGATGATTCTTGGAGGACGATTTAACCAGTTTTCGCATGTTTCTTCTCCATTATTGAGCAAACCAGTGGAGTACTAGTTTTTTTTACTTGTTTTCTTTTTCCTTTATTCGTTTTTACGGGTACTTCTATAGAACATTAGGGACAATGTTCAACTTAAGTGTAAGGGGAAATAAGCCTTAGAAACTATTCCTTCATTTTCCATTTGCTTTGTTCCTTAACATAATGGGTAATATATCGAAACATAGCATAAAAAGGTCATTTTGACCCAAATTTAAAATTTTTTACGACACATATCGACGAAACCGAGTATTAATAGCGTCTCATAGATCAGAATGTATATGACTAGCACAAAAACCCTCAGAATTCCACCCCAAAAATGTAAGGTTCGCCTTTAGATCTTTAGGAATTCAAGTATCTATTATTGATACCCAAGATAGTTTATACCTTTAGCTTTCTCGAGTTAAGGAGTGAGCAGTCATGTGTATCTATTCCCTCGTTACGGATGTGTACATGTGGTCTTGTCACCTTTTCTGGAGCATTGAGATCGGTATTAAATTATATGAGTGTGCTGATAGTATATTAAATTCTAGAACTTGTTTTTATGATGCATCCCGAGACCGCATAGTAAGTATTCGGATTTGCTAGATAAGAGGCACTAGGATTAACCCATGTTTTAAACCTGTAATTGTTATGATGATCACACTGATCATATAACTGTCCCACAACCTTGCCATGCACTCATTTTTAGTGCAGGATACCCCTGGTACAACCCTCCGAGCCTATCCTTTTCTACGGTTCTTGTAATTTTTTGGTTAAGCCGGACTATTAATGAAGAGCATTGTTAACCCTTAAACCAAACGTTACACCCAAATCGCCTTAGCCTACCTTGTATGTACTCGCTTTTAGTACATTATTGTGTTTAACCCAAGTTAATTATTTGAGTACACGGTTGCTAAGTCCTTATCCTTGATACTGTTTTGGGACGATTAGGATTCATGTTAGTATTTATTTTGCGAAAGAATGGGGAAGAAAAGTTAAATCAATACCCCCATATATTTGTTAGATGATCTCCATGTTATTTTGATCCACCTCAAATCGGGTCATTAGTTAGATTATAAATATTGAGCATGTAAAAGCTCAAGTGTAGGGGTACGTGTTATAAACCCCATGTTGTGATGTATTATGTTATTTATAAAAAAAGAAAAAGAAAAGAGATTGATGTAGAATTGTGTAGAGTTTGTATATCTTCGTCCGAGTCTTGGCTTAGCAACCAAACCAACGTGTATTCGTGTAAATAATTAGCTAACCCTTCCACTTTAAATTCACCCAAAGCCACCCAAATGTATCCAATTTGTTTCTGTTTCCATTACATGTTATCTTACACCTACACCCCACAACCCTTTAAAAAGACCTCTTAGACAATAATGAATAATGCTTGTGCCTAAGTAGTGGAGGTTTAATCCTTTACCAAGCCTATGATAATTTATATGCTATGACAGGTAATGAGTGTTGATTTTCCATTTCCCTATTATGTTATAATTTATTATAACTCGAGAGAAAGAGAGAATCCCAAACACTTATGTAAGGTGCTAGTATATACTTTCCTTGCTTTTAATTACGAGGTCTAGAAGGTTGTGTTATAAAATGCTTTTAAAGAGTAAGTAAAATGACCCTCATATTGTTATTGTCTAGGTAGAAAAGATCATTTGCTTGAGGACAAGCAAATCCCAAGTGTAGGGGTATTTGATGAGGTGTCATTTTATACACTATTTCGGGGTCGTTTAACCTCCTAAATCGTGCATTTAAGCCCAAAATAGGTAGTTAATCGTTCCTTTTCAGGTATTTAGCATTTGGAAAGCATTTGGAGGAAATACACATGACTTGGGCTCATTTGGAGAAGAAATGGACGAGACTACGGACCTACACCAACATCTCTTAAGATTATGTTCTCAGAGGCTGGAGACGGCGTCACCAAATACACGTGACGCCATCACAACTTATCCCATGACAGTGTCGCAAGATCTCATGACGGCGTCAACTCGCACGACCCAGCCCAAGATCTAGAATATTCTCTTTCACGACGGCGTCACGACTAAAACACGAAGCCGTCTCAGCGATTTATCTATATATACAAATCCGTTTTTAGGGTTTTAAGTGTGTAACTTTAGAGTAAAAGAAATGGGCGAACCCTAGTTCGTTTGGCAGCTATTTAGGACGATTTTAGGGCCTCAAAACCCTATTGTACTTCCTTCAATTCATGTTTTAATCAAGTAAGATTATCTTAATCATTCAATATGTCTTGTTGTTTGATTCATTATTGTTCTTGCTTTACTTATAACATGCTTGGCTAAACCCCTTATTGTGTTCATTTATGATTGTATGAAACCTAGAATGTAGATCTTAGTGGTGTTGCTTTTTGTGATGAATATGCATGTTAGGTCTTAGAAAACCAGCTTTTGTCTGTATCGTTGTTGATATGTCTAGGAAAACATGATTGTGTAGAAAGGATACCATCGGGTAACAGTCTTTATACTACTTTGCCCCTTTTATAGTTGATCCACTCTTAATATATTTCAAATGCATTTAATATACTCTTAGGGGCCTTGTAATAGTCTGCATACTACCTTACTTGTGCATTGCCTTAACGAAATATTAAATAGACGGCGGGTTCGTGTAATTCGTTCATGACTTAGGAAATAGTTACATAAATCATCGCAAGTGTAACAAAGCAACAACACTAGGAGAAGCAATCTAGGAAGTAATACATGACTAAATGAATACAATCTTTTATTATATTGTTATCACCAGTAGCGTAGTTTATCATTTAGTTTAATAGCTAAAATCAACCAAACCTCTCAAACATATGATTTTACTGCTTTCTTATAAACATAAAACACAAAAATAATCTTCTCTCAAACCTTAGAATTCTGTTAGGCCGTGATCAAGCCTTCCCAACCTATTCCCCTAGAGAACAATAACAACCCCCCGAGTCTTGCCTATACTACTACTACAACGATTAGGTACTCTGCCTAGGGAGTTGTAAAACTTCTTGTAGAAGTCCTTTGCGACAACTGCATCACTAGTACATTCGAGGTAGGTCAGAGCTCTAGGTCGTTGCTAGAGCCGCAGGGAGCAGAGAGGGTATCTACGTCTAAACAGCCCACACTTACCACATGGGTAGATCCCACAGATGGCAGAGTTTACACCGACATCCCAGCTTATGTACCACCAGTTGCACCTGTTCAGGCACCGTCATCTCCTAAGTGGTCGTCTGGTTCTTTGTCAGTTTCACCATCATCCTCAATAGTCCCCTAACCAATAGAATGTTTTGTTGAAAAGTTGCGGGCTGGATCATATCTGGACATGCGACCGAGAGACTCAAAATTTAAGGTTAGGGAGAACTATTAAAGTTAAGGAGATAGTAGGAGAGACTATCATGTCGTGTGAAACATGATTCGGATAGATCATAAGGAAGTGTAAGGAATGAACTTTAGAACCAAGTCTCTAGGGGAAGCAAAAGAAACCTTGCTTGAAGAGGCTGAACCATTAGAGAACTAGTGTGTTATGATGAGGAATTAAAATTTGGTCGTTGTTGTGTTTGATGATTTGAGCTGGATTTCGAGGGCAAAATTCCTTTAAGGGGGTTAGATTGTGATAACTGGTAACTTGTTCAGGATTAAGTATTTTAAAATATTGTAATTATCTATCGGAGTCTTTTGATTTTGTCATCTTTTTTGGCAGAAAGCTGAAAAGTTGACTTTGGTTGATATATTTGCGTGAAACGGTTACGGTTTAACCGAGTTTTGAGAGAGTTTTGAGTTCCGTAAGTGAATCTCTTCTGATTCATCTTTCCGTATCGAAGTGTTTATGTTGTCATTTTAAGTGATTCCGGGAAGTTTTCTCGTGTTTCGCAAAAATCGTCACGCAACCTGATACGTCCGTTAATGTTTAAGTTAAATATATGTCGTGTAAATACTCTAAGTTTGTGGAAAATGTTTTTAAAATAAATGAAAATACTAAATGAGTCCGGGAAACGTTTTAGGTCGACGGAAATTAAGTTTTAGTTGAACCCGACACAAGAAGAAAGCCATTAACCCTTCTAGGATACCCGAGCCGGTTCGAACCCTACAAGGAGGTAAGGAGGCTTCTTTTTAGCTCTCGTGTCCTCCTATGGTACAACGTACAAGTGCTAGTGGTTTTGGCTCATTTCTCACATATCACAATTTCAAAAAAATATTTTCTTCTCCCTTGTTTCTCCTTAGCTCGTCCGAACACCATCACCAACACCAAACCATAAAAATATTGCTATTTGGCTAAAAACTTAAAGACATTGAAGATTTGGGTCTGGCATATTTAATGTCTATCTGTCAATACTTTCACCTCATCGAGGTAGTTCATAACCTCACTTTCAATCTTTTGAATTTTTATAAACCCGCGAGGGGGAATACATGCTTGTCTACAAACTCTTTACTTACTGGGTCATCTTATAACAATGTGATTGTTTTTAAAGGATATTATGAGTTTCATAGCCTCACTTTTACTCGTTATGGATAAATGTTTTATATATTTTTGGAGTGAAAACATGCATTGTTTTATAAATGGACACAAGTGGATCAATTTTATATTATTATTACGTGTTGCCTAGTACGATAACCCAAGTGAGCCCCTTATCATGAACTGTCAATTGCAATAGATGTATTGTGAATTACATAATGTACGCGAATTGATATGAATAGATCTATTTGGGAAACGACCTCCCCGTTCGGGTGACTAGCTATCACCGGGAACGAACGTTATAGCATGTCGAATTTGGGGATGTTTCGGGTTAGACATCTAATCGGGGCAGAAATTGCAATATATATTATTGCAAGAAAGATTGTCGAGCTTCAGTGTCATGAGCTTAGGAAACGTAATCAGGGTTTCGTGATGTTTGCATTTGTTGTTTCATCTCGAGGTAAGTTATATGTTTGGTGATAAAGTTGTTGTTTTGCTTTATCACGGGAAAATCTTGTGGTCCCATATGTTAAATAACGATTTTTGGCGACTATTTGGAGATTTAAATGGTCTGACATGTTTTGCAACTGTTGATTTTAAAAATCATACATATATTTTGAAAGGACATTTAAGGAATTAAATGGTCATATATACTTTGGAAACCTTTGGTTTATTATTCATATCTAAACTAACCTATGAACTCACCAACTTTATGTTGACATTTTTAAGCATATTTTTCTCAGGTGAATTAGATGCTTGGACTATCTGGTGTGCATTGGAGTCTAAATTGACAAGATTTCATAATTGGATTTCTACAAATGGTCAAATCTCGTTGTGTCGCTTTCAAGCTTTTCATTGTGATGCAATTATGGGACAACTATTATTTTGATTTCAGAAAATCAACGAGATTGTTTTACAAACGACACATTTAGAGGTCGTTCTCATGTATCTAACGTTGTGTATTATGAAGTAGTACCCCATGTGGTATTCCGCTGCGTTGAGATATTTTTGGGGGTGTTACATGTATATACTTTCCTTGCTTTTAATTACGAGGTCTAGAAGGTTGTGTTATAAAATGCTTTTAAAGAGTAAGTAAAATGACCCTCATATTGTTATTGTCTAGGTAGAAAAGCTCATTTGCTTGAGGACAAGCAAATCCCAAGTGTAGGGGTATTTGATGAGGTGTCATTTTATACACTATTTCGGGGTCATTTAACCTCCTAAATCGTGCATTTAAGCCCAAAATAGGTACTTAATTATTCCTTTTCAGGTATTTAGCATTTGGAAAGCATTTGGAGGAAATACATGTGACTTGGGCTCATTTGGAGAAGAAACAGACGAGATATACTGACCTAACATAACACCAACCATCTCTTTAAGATTATGTTCTCAGAGGCTGGAGACTCACCAAATACACGTGACGCCGTCACAACTTATCCCATGACAGTGTCGTAAGATCTCACGACGGCGTCAGCTCGCACGACCCAGTCCAAGATCTAGAATATTCTCTTTCACGACGGCGTCATGACTAAAACACAAGCGTCACAGCGATGTAACCTATATACAAATCCTTTTATGGTTTAAGTTGTAACTTAGAGTAAAATAAATGGTGCGCACACCTAGTTTCGTGATTGGCATCTATTTAGGAATTTTAGGTCCTCAAACCCTAATGTACTTCCTTTAAATGTCATGTTTTAATCAAGTAAGATTAATCTAATCATTCAAATATGTCATGTTGTTATTGATTCATTATTGTTCTTGCTTTACGTATAACATAGCTTTGCTAAACCCTAATTATATCAGTTATGATTTTATAAAACCTAAAATGTAGAATCTTAGTGGTGTTGCTTCATTTGAAGAATAAGCTTGTTTGGTCTTATAAAACCAACTTTTATCTGTAAATCGTTGTTTATATGTCCTATGAAAAACATGATTGCGTAGAAAAGGATACCATTGGTAACAGATCCTCATACTACCTTGCCCCTTTTAATGGTTGATCCCACTCTTAATATAATTTCAAATTCATTTTAATATACTCTTAGGGCCTTGTAAAGTCTCTACACGACCCTTACTTTGTGTGTTGCCTTAAAGGAATATTAAATAGATGTGGGTATCCGTGTAATTGGATCATGACTTAGGAAATAGTACATAAAATCATCACACAGTTGTGACAAAGAAAATATCACTAGAAAAGCAAATATAGGGAGTAATACATGACTAAATAAATACAATCTTTTATTATATTGTTATCACTAGTAGCGTAGTTTATCATTTAGTTTAATAGCTAAAATCAACCAAACCTCTCAAACATATGATTTTACTGCTTTCTTATAAACATAAAAACACACAAATAATCTTCTCTCAACCCTTAGAATTCTGTTAGGCCGTGATCAAGCCTTCTCAACCTATTCCCCTAGAGAACGATAACAACTCCCGAGTCTTGCCTATACTACTACTACATCGATTAGGTACTTTGCCTAGGGAGTTGTAAAACTTCTTATAGAAGTCCCTTGCGACAACTGCATCACTAGTACATTCGAGGTAGGTCAGAGCTCTAGGTCGTTGCTAGAGCCGCAGGGAGCAAGAGGTATCTACGGGACAAACAGCCAACACTTACCCACATGGGTTAGCATCCCAGATGGCAGAGTTTACACCGACATCCCAGCTTATGTACCACCAGTTGCACCTGTTCAGGCACCGTCATCTCCTAAGTGGTCGTCTAGTTCCTTGTCAGTTTCACCATCATCCTTAATAGTCCCATAACCTATAGAACGTTTCGTTGAAAAGTTGCGGGCTGGAATATATCTGGACATGCGACCGAGAGACTCAAAATTTAAGGTTAGGGAGAACTATTAAAGTTAAGGAGATAGTAGGAGAGACTATCATGTCGTGTGAAACATGATTCATATAGATCATAAGGAAGTGTAAGGAATGAACTTTAGAACCAAGTCTCTAGGGGAAGCAAAAGAAACCTTGCTTGAAGAGGCTGAACCAGTAGAGAACAGTGTGGTTAGAGAAGAGGCTTTAAAATTTGGTCCGTATGTTTGTGTTTTGATTATTTTGAGCGGTGGCTTACGAGGGCAAAATTCCTTTAAGGGGGTTAGATTGTGATAACTGGTAACTTGTTCAGGGTTAAGTATTTTAAAATATTGTAATTTTCTATCGGAGTTCACTTTGATTTTGTCATCTTTTTTGGCAGAAAGCTGAAAAGTTGACTTTGGTTGATATATTTGCGTGAAACGGTTACGGTTTAACCGAGTTTTGAGAGAGTTTTGAGTTTCCGTAAGGTGGAATCACTTCTGAGTACATCTTTCCGGTATCTAAGTTGATTATGTTGTTCATTTAAGGAGAGTTCCGGATAAGTTTCTCCGTGTTTCGCCAAAAGATCGTTCACGCAATCCCCACACCATGAACGTTTTTTTGTTCCCCGTATAATGTTTAACTTTAAAATATATGTCGTGTAAATACTCTAAGTTTGTGGAAAATGTTTTTAAAATAAATGAAAATACTAAATGAGTCCGGGAAACGTTTTAGGTCGACGGAAATTAAGTTTTAGTTGAACCCGACACAAGAAGAAAGCCACTAACCCTTCTAGGATACCCGAGCCGGTTCGAACCCTACAAGGAGGCAAGGAGGCTTCTTTTTAGCTCTCGTGTCCTCCTATGGTACAACGTACACGTGCTAGTGGTTTTGGCTCATTTCTCACATATCACAATTTCAAAAAAATATTTTCTTCTCCCTTGTTTCTCCTTTAGCTCGTCTGAACACCATCACCAACACCAAACCATAAAAATATTGCTATTTGGCTAAAAACTTAAAAGACATTGAAGATTTGGGTCGATTCTAATATTCTGGTTAATATTCAAAACAACGTTTGGGTTGTCGAATTCGTCTTGTGTCACCTTCCAAGAAACCCTCATCGTAAGTTTGTCTAAATCCTTAAAGTCTTGTCCTTTTATGCTTATTATGGTGTCTTAATGCTAGTTGTACAAGTTGATCGTCGTAAAATCGAAACTTGAAAATGAAACGTATTGTTTAAAAGGGGGTGTTTGTTACGTCGAACTCAAGGAAAGAAAGGAATAAAAATGGTCATTTGAATATCATGATTGTGGTGGTAAAATAGCATGTGTTAAAAAGTACTTATTTTGAAACCTAGCTTAAAAATAAGCTTAGTTAGGGCTTATTTGGTGTTTTGGGCTTATTGAGTGGTTTCGGCCCAACGAAAAGAAAAGGAAGAAAAAGGATTAATATCGCTCGGATTGGTTCCCCCGTTGTCCAACGCGGAACTCGTTTACACCAAAGAGAAATATGGTGACGTGATGTTTATCGAGATAGTACCGAAAGATGATGCTTCCCGCATGGAGGAACCCAAAGCAGGAGAGCAGGAAGTGGGGTATTTCGACATATTCCCAACTAAGAGTGAACTCGCATATCACAAATACCTCATGTGTAGCCTAATCCCTTCAATATTTCTACAGAACCCCATCATTATGGAAGGTTGCCCATCAAACCTCAAGATACCATGCAACATTGGGCATGTGCATGTTGAAAAAGCCTACATTGATCTCAACTCTCCTTTGAATATCATAACCCGAATGATGTATAACTGGATCATGAGAAGAAAACTTGAAGATCGAAATAGAGGAATGTTTAGAAATTCTCACAGGTGAAGGATTAAAGGAATGCATATCTTCGTAGGAAACTTCACCTATATCATAGACTTCATGATTTTCGAGGAAATTAGTTCAATCATAGACCCTAGGTTGTCGCAAGTAGTGCTAGGAAGACCTTTTGTTAAAATGTCCAACATGACTCACGACCCACCCGAAGGAGTAGTTAGGTTCACTAACGGAAACGAAAGTCTGCTATAGATGCCCATAAGATAGAACAGTACAACTCATTGTTGAACATAGAAAAAAGTACACGAATTCGGTCTACCTTAGAAACGAGGAGGACAAGAGAAGAGGGGTAGAGTACGTAATGAGAAGATTTAGGGATTTTACAATAGATATGCTAGAGCTCGGACCGAATACCTAACTGAATGGATGATGAAGGAAGAAGTCATGTAAGGACGTGTGACTGCGAAAGTCTAGCTACAAAACGCATTAATAAAGAAAAGCGCTTCTTGGGGAGGCATCCAAATTTACTTTTCTCGACATTAGGAGTGTAATGTGTTTTATTCTTCACTATTAATTTATCATGTTCGAACTGCTATTCTTGAATATGCTTTTGTTTTTGTTTTTAACTTGTTTTAATTTCAATCAATTGTATTTTGCAGAATGATAACTGTAGGGAATTTATCCGTGTTTTTGAGCCAATTCAAGCATTTAACTAATTTGTTAGATTAATTCACGTCAGTTTCGAGTCATATGAGTAAATTGTCAAATCTCAGGTTTTATGCAGCCATTTGTACAGATATTAATATGAATCAAGTGCATAAAATTTTTCTATCAAAACAAAATTTTCGTGATTAACAGTATGTGGAGGACGGGTCACAATTTACACGTGCACACCGTCACCGCGACACCGTCACCGCGGACACCGTGACGGGGTCAGGATAACCCTGACGGCGTCAAACTCCCAGGTCCAGAAAACTTAAAGTTTTTAATTATTTTTGAAAATAAAACTTGCACAACATTTAAAATATGTACTCTTCTTTTATAAACCTACAAAACCAATGAGTTTGATAATTTTCTCAACCTATCTTTACTGCTTTGTAGAGTCAACCCTAATTTCACATTGGATATTATTATATCGCAAATTCATGTCTTGGTATAGTTGCTTTGGTTCTTTGATAAGGTTATATTTGATGGGGAAAGAGCTGGAAGTTCTTAGGAGTTTATTGGATGATTCTTGGAGGGATGATTTAACCAGTTTCGCATGTTTCTTCTCCATTATTGAGCAAACCAGTAGAGTACTAGTTTTTTTTACTTGTTTTATTTTTCCTTTATTCGTTTTTACGGGTACTTCTATAGAACATTAGGGACAATGTTCAACTTAAGTGTAAGGGGAAATAAGCCTTAGAAACTATTCCTTCATTTTCCATTTGCTTTGTTCCTTAACATAATGGGTAATATATCGAAACATAGCATAAAAATGTCATTTTGACCCAAATTTAAAATTTTTTACGACACATATCGACGAAACCGAGTATTAATAGACGTCACTGCATAGTCAGAATGTTATATCGGACTAGCACAAAAAACCCTAGAATTACCCCAAAACGTTATAAGGTTCGCCTCTAGATCTTTGGAATTATAGTATCTTATTATTGATACCCAAGATAGTTTATACCTTTAGCTTTCTCGAGTTAAGGAGTGATCAGTCATATGTGTCTATTCTGTCGTTACGGATGTGTACGTGTGGTCTTTGTCTCCTTTTTTGGAGCATTGAGATCGGTATTAAATTATATGAATGTATCAATAGTATATTAAATTCTAGAACTTATTTTTGTGATGCATCTCGAGACCGCAAGTAAGTATTAGGATTTGCTAGATAAGAGGCACTAGGATTAACCCATGTTTTAAACCTGTAATTGTTATGATGATCACACTTATCATATAACTATCACACATCCTTGCCATGTAATCATTTTTAGTGCAGGATACCCCTGGTACAACTCTCCGAGCCTATCCCTTTTCATGGTTCTCGTAATTTTCTGGTTAAGCCGGACTATTAATGAAGAGCATTGTTACCCTTAAACCAACGTTACCAAATCGCTTTAGCTACCTTTATGGACTCGCTTTTATGTACATTATTGTGTTTAACCAAAGTTAATTATTTGACGAAGTACACGGTTGCTAAGTTCATTATCCTTGCTGTTTTTGTGGACGATTAGGTTCATGTTAGTATTTATTTTGCGAAAGAATGGGGAAGAAAAGTTAAATCAATACCCCCATATATTTGTTAGATGATCTCCATGTTATTTTGATCCACCTCAAATCGGGTCATTAGTTAGATTGTAAATATTGAGCATGTAAAAGCTCAAGTGTAGGGGTACGTGTTATAAACCCCATGTTGTGATGTATTATGTTATTTATAAAAAAAGAAAAAGAAAAGAGATTGATGTAGAATTGTGTAGAGTTTGTATATCTTCGTCCGAGTCTTGGCTTAGCAACCAAACCAACGTGTATTCGTGTAAATAATTAGCTAACCCTTCCACTTTAAATTCACCCAAACACCCAAAATGTATCCAATTTGTTTTCCTGTTTCCATACATGTTAATCTGTAAACCTAACCCCACAACCCTTTAAAAAGACTCTCTTAGACAATAATGATAATGCTTGTGCCTAAGTAGTGGAGGTTTAATCCTTTACCAAGCCTATGATAATTTATATGCTATGACAGGTAATGAGTGTTGATTTTCCATTTCCCTATTATGTTATAATATATTATAACTCGAGAGAAAGAGAGAATCAAACACTAATGTAAGGTGCTCAGTATCATACTTTCCTTGCTTTTAATTACGAGGTCTAGAAGGTTGTGTTATAAAATGCTTTTAAAGAGTAAGTAAAATGACCCTCATATTGTTATTGTCTAGGTAGAAAAGATCATTTGCTTGAGGACAAGCAAATCCCAAGTGTAGGGGTATTTGATGAGGTGTCATTTTATACACTATTTCGGGGTCGTTTAATCTCCTATACTCGTGCATTTAATCCCAAAATAGGTGTTAATCGTTTCTTTTCAGGTATTCAGCATTTGGAAGGCATTTGGAGGAAATACACGTAACTTGGGCTCATTTGGAGAAGAAACGGACAAGACTACGGACCTACACCAACATCTCTCAAGATTATGTTCTCAAAGTCAGGAGACGGCGTCACCAAATACACGTGATGTCGTCACAACTTATCCCATGATGGTGTCACAAGAAATCATGACGGCGTCAGCTCACACGACCCAACCCAAGATCTAGAATATTCTCTTTTACGATGACGTCACAACTAAAACGCGACGCCGTCGCAGCGATTTATCTATATATGCTAATCCGTTTTTTAGGGTTTTAAGTGTGTAACTTTAGAGTAAAGGAAAGGGACGAACCCTAGTTTGTTTGGCAGCTATTTAGGACGATTTTAGGGCCTCAAAACCCTATTGTACTTCCTTCAATTCATGTTTTAATCAAGTAAGATTATCTTAATCATTCAATATGTCTTGTTGTTTGATTCATTATTGTTCTTGCTTTACTTATAACATGCTTGGCTAAACCCCTTATTGTGTTCATTTATGATTGTATGAAACCTAGACTGTAGATATTAATGGTGTCGCTTCTTGTAATGAATATGCATGTTAGGTCTTAGAAAACCAACTTTTGTCTGTATCGCTATTGATATGTCTAGGAAAACATGATTGTGTAGAAAGGATACCATCGGGTAACAGTCTTCATACTACATTTCCCCTTACATGGTTGATCCACTTTTAATATATTTCAATTGCATTTAATATACTCTTGGGGGCCTTGTAATAGTCTTTATACTACCTTACTTGTGCGTTGCCTCAACGGAATATTAAGTAGACGGCAGGTTCGTGTAATCTATTCATGACTTAGGAAATAATTACATAGATCATCACAAGTGTGACAAAGCAACAACACTAGGAGAAGCAATCTAGGGAGTAATACATGATTAAATGAATACAATCTTTTATTATATTGTTATCACCAGTATCGTAGTTTATTATTTAGTTTAATAGCTAAAATCAAATCAAACCTCTCAAACATATGATTTTACTGCTTTCTTATAAACATAAAAATACAAAAATAATCTTCTCTCAACCCTTAGAATTCTGTTAGGCCGTGATCAAGCCTTCTCAACCTATTCCTCTAGAGAACGATAACAACTCCTGAGTCTTGCCTATACTACTACTATTACAACGATTAGGTACTTTGCCTAGGGAGTTGTAAAACTTCTTGTAGAAGTCCCTTACGACAACCGCATCACTAGTACATTCGAGGTAGGACAGAGCTCTAGGTCTGTGCCAGAGCAGCAGGGAGCAAAGAGGGTATCTGCATCTAGACAGCCCACACTTACCACATGGGTAGATCTCACAGATGGTAGAGTTTACACTAACATTCCAGCTTATGTACCACCAGTTGCACCTGTTCAGACACCGCCATCTCCTGAGTGGTCTTTCGGTTCTTTACCAGTTTCACCATCATCCTTAATCGTCCCATAACCTATAGAACGTTTTGTTGAATTGCGGGCTGGATCATATCTGGACATGTGACCGAGAGACTCAAAATTTAAGGTTAGGGAGAACTATTAAAGTTGAGGAGATAGTAGGAGAGACTATCATGTCGTGTGAAACATGATTCGGATAGATCATAAGGAAGTGTAAGGAATGAACTTTAGAACTAAGTCTCTAGGGGAAGCAAAAGAAACCTTGCTTGAAGAGGCTGAACCAGTAGAGAACTAGTGTGTTATGATGAGGAATTAAAATTTGGTCGTTGTTGTGTTTGATGATTTGAGCTAGATTTCGAGGGCGAAATTCCTTTAAAGGGGTTAGATTGTGATAACTGGTAACTTGTTCAGGGTTAAGTATTTTAAAATATTGTAATTTTCTATCGGAGTCTTTTGATTTTGTCAGCTTTTTTGGCAGAAAGTTGAAAAGTTAACTTTGGTTGATATATTTGCGTGAAACGGTTACGGTTTAACCGAGTTTTGAGAGAGTTTTGAGTTCCGTAAGTGAATCTCTTCTGATTCATCTTTCCGTATCGGAGTGTTTATGTTGTCATTTTAAGTGATTCCGGGAAGTTTTCTCGTGTTTCGCAAAAATCATCACGCAACCTGATACGTCCGTTAATGTTTAAGTTAAATGTGAGAAGTTTAATTTGGAAATATGTCGTGTAAATACTCTAAGTTTGTGGAAAATGTTTTTAAAATAAATGAAAATACTAAATGAGTCCGGGAAACGTTTTAGGTCGACGGAAATTAAGTTTTAGTTGAACCCGACACAAGAAGAAAGCCACTAACCCTTCTAGGATACCCGAGCCGGTTCGAACCCTACAAGGAGGCAAGGAGGCTTCTTTTTAGCTCTCGTGTCCTCCTATGGTACAACGTACACGTGCTAGTGGTTTTGGCTCATTTCTCACATATCACAATTTCAAAAAAATATTTTCTTCTCCCTTGTTTCTCCTTAGCTCGTCCGAACACCATCACCAACACCAAACCATAAAAATATTGCTATTTGGCTAAAAACTTAAAGACATTGAAGATTTGGGTCGATTCTAATATTCAGGTTAACATTCAAAACAACGTTTGGGTTGTCGAATTCGTCTTGTGTCACCTTCCAAGAAACCCTCATCGTAAGTTTGTCTAAATCCTTAAAGTCTTGTCCTTTTATGCTTATTATGGTGTCTTAA